>JBBPFJ010000749.1:0-53134 GCA_037975025.1 Excoecaria agallocha | reverse complement strand
ACAATTAATCGCTTACATATTGTGAGTTTACTTTTAATTTGCGCGGCAGCAGAGCTATGTAGTGGAGGAGAGCGATAAAGAATTGGAGGATAAGGAGGGCCTCCAGGAGAGCTCGAAGAGGAAAAGGAAGATGAGATAATCGAATCGGACTTTGAGCTTAAAAGCGAGACTGTTGAGCCTGATAATGATCCTCCTCATAAGGTTTTTTTACAAATAAAGTGTTTCTGTGCTTTGTTTTTATGTTTTTTCTTATTTTGCATATAGTTAAGGCAATTAGCTATTTGCAGATGGGGGACTTCTCGGTAGAGGTCACCGATGAGAAGCGTGAGGCTTTACAAGAAGCTAAGGCCAAAGCCATGGGGGCCATCTCTGAAGGTATCATGTAAATGCATAGATTGATGCTTGTTGGTGTAACTGGTGTTATGTGTGGTTATGTCATCTTTGGTAAGGATATGATTGTTGAATCTGGTGGTTCTTTGCAATGCAGGTAAACTGGAGGAAGCTATTGAACATCTATCAAAAGCAATTTTACTCAATCCAACTTCTACAATCATGCATGGGAATAGAGGTAAATGATTGATAGTTGTTTAAATGATGTATTATTCCGAGCCTTGGATTTGTTTGTGCACTCTTGGTTCTTATCGTTAATTTTGTGGACATACGTTGCTTTTTAACTAGTGTTTACATCAAAATGAAGAAACCCAATGCTGCTATCCGGGATGCTAGTGCAGCTCTTGAGGTTCTTAACTTCCCATTTATTTGCACTTTTTGCTTCTCAATGCATCAGGTTTCTTTCCTGTGGAATCTAACTTTCTTAATGTGTGTTCTAGATTAACCCGAATTCAACTAAGGGCTAAATTAATTGTCAAATATATGCACCATTTATAAGGTTGTTTGATTAACTTTTAGTTACTGTCAGTTGTATTACTGTATAACATTAGCATATGTTTTATATCCATATGTTGTTCAAGAATCCAGTTACAGTTTCCATTCTAATATTATTTTTCTCAAGAGCATTATATTATAGTTTCCATGCCTGGTGGAATGCTTGGAGGTTTTCCAGGAGGGATGCCTGGAGGTTTTCCAGGAGCGATGCCAAGAGGGATGCCGGGAAATGTTGATTTCAGTAAAATTTTGAATGTAAGTATTTTTTTATTAATCTTGGCGCATCTGTGGATGAATTAACTGCTATCTGAGTGTATTATGACCCATCTCACAAAAAAAAGACTTGAGCATGTGCATTTGTGGGTGCACATATGCCCTCTATATGTAAAGGCATATTCACAGAGTTGGTCTTACATAAGTCAGTATTTGCTCTCTGTTGATAAGCTGGTTTGATGCAATTGTTATTGCTTTACTTCTTTGGCAGGACCCTGAACTGATGGCTGCGTTTAGTGATCCTGTAGTCATGGCAGCACTTTAAGATGGTAACCTTCTTTTTTTTTTGTATATATATGTTAACCTTGATTTGGTTTACATAGCGTATAATCCTTCTGTTATACTAATGCATATTGTTAATTCTTTTTGGTTGATAATTAAACCTTGAGCTGGATGCACACTTTATCTCGTGAGCAAATATTTAGTGCAGCCAATGAGATCAGAATTTGAGTCCGCTGATTTTATTCAATAAATTTGGTAGTAGAGTGCTCATTAGACCTGTTCATACGTTACCCTGGCTTGTTTAGCCTGATGGCAATCAAAGACTAAGGGAAGGCTATATTTTACTGCACATCAATCTGTTACTGTCTATTATGTTAGCTAAACATTGCTGTTTTGCTTTTAACGATTCACATAACTTCCAAAATGACTTCTGATTGATTGGCATGTATCTGATGAGTACTCTGATGCACATAATGGTCATGTGTTGTGCTGTCATTCTCCAATTATGGATTGAAAGGCGACCCTCGTTTGAATCTCTGAACTTTGTTTCTTCAGTTGCTTGATGAGAGGCAGAGCACAAATGTTTTGCGGTTTCTTCAAGCAATGAATAGGTATGGTGTTTTTCCAAGTATTACTTGTCCGTGTTTCTTGTCTATTTGATGATTAGATGTTTAAACTCCTTTTTGGTTTTCCCAAATCTCACAAACTCAAATGGAAATATTAAATAATAAGTGGATTAATATTATAAAAGTAATCCTAATACACCTATTCTTTTTATATCTTACAATTATAATTTTGATCCACATAATTCATTTGAATTCAAACTTTTTCATTGGATTTTTAATTTTTCAATTAAGCCATGCCTTGATTCAACTATTACAGCCTTAATTATAATTGTTGAACCCTTTTGCTTTTGATTCAAAAGTTTGAGATACATGTGATTAGAATGTGATCTGCTATCATTTAATTATTAATATGAGCCCATTTGTGAAGAAATAAGGCTCATTTTAACTTTTGCTTCTTGTTTCTAATATTGGTGCATTTCTGGAACTTGGAATCAGTTTCTTAATTTTGCAAATTTCATATTATAGTGGAAGTATTTCAAAATATTTTCATTAAGTTGGTAGTCCAGAAGAAAAAAGAGCATCTGTGCATTTCCTATACTATTTTTTAAATATTTGAGTATAGAATTCAAATCTTTGCACCTTATCTTTTTATGCCAAGAATTCTTGTCTGTAAAATGGAGTTATGCCAATTTTGTAGACATAATATGAACATTGTAATCGTTTATTGTGTGCAGTATAACTTAATTTTGTTATGTGTATGTCCATGCGTAGCATTGATATTGAATTGACTGCTTCCTAAATCGCTTTTAATTTAGCTTGAGTTATAGTGGGTGTTCAATCAATATATAGGTACTATTATATGTATATGTGAATACCAGATTTGTAACTTCAAATCACTATGTACAATATATAAATGTAAATTGGAATTTGCAATTTGCAAAGCATAAATAGTCCCTTCAAATTCTCATCAAAATCAACAATAATTTAGTGACGGAATAGCAACGAAAATTTTGTCACAATTTTTTTATAATTTTCGCTGAATTTAGCAACCAAAATGTCAATTCGGTTGCTATAAATAGCAACAGAAACTGATTTTGGTTGCTAAATATAGCAACGGAAATTTATTTCGGCTGCTAAATATAGCAACGAAAATTCTAATTCCGTTGGTAAAAATAGAAACGAAAATAATTTCCGTTGCTAAAAATACCAACCGCCAAAGTTGCAACCGAATATTCCGTTGCTAATTTTTATTAGCAATGGAAATTCAACAAATTCGGTTGCTAATTTTCGTTGCTATTTGCTGATTTTCTTGTAGTGGTTGGAATTTTAACAGGTTTACCAGTTGAAGGTAAACACATTATAGGTAGAATAAACATGGATTGGATGAATATTTGTCAATATTTTATGAATTACCTAATTACACAGCACCTGAATTAGTACTCCAGCATGCTCATGTGTGGATGCTGAGATTTTTTGGTGGATTGTTATTTTCATTACAAAATTCACATCTAGTCCACTTGATGTTTCTTTCGCTTCTAAAGGATTTGGATTCTGTTGGTTGATATAGTTAAGGATTAGCTTGTCTCACTTGCCTGTATAGAGATCTATGCAAGGCCACTCATCCTCATGCTAAAAGAGTTTTTGGTTATCTACTACTCCTATAAAAGTGGGCATAGGAACGGTTCCTTAAATTTAGGCCAAAACACGTACAACCATATACACTAAATTGAATCATACCTTACGGATTTAGGTATCATTAACAAGTTGAATATTACTATGATTGTTTTTATCTAACTTTAATTTAAGGAAATTTGTCTGTTTGTTTGCATATGTTGTTATTTTAAGTGGACAAAAGTAGTCGGCATGCGTAACATTCATAGGATAGATATACGCACATATCGAGAAATATTAGATACATAGTCCATCGAATAGGTTCGTAGTAAAATATTATTAATTTATACATTAACATGATATCTTATTAAAAAAAATCAGACAATCTCCACAATATTGTTATTATTAAATTATTTCAATTTTGTGTTGCATTTTGAGTGGGAGCCTTACATCAACATAATTAATATTCTCCTAGATTTTTGTAGAAATGGACAAACATGCTGGAGGTCGATCGTTCCACTAATCTGCTTTCATATCATTGAATGGCACCATCCAAATAGATTCATGCAACAATTTGTCTTTGATTAGCCAATTCATAGTCTGCCCTTTATACGAGATAATTTGCATATAATAGTTTTGTAAGGCCAAAACTATCTAGATTGGACAATTGAATTTACAGTATTCATAAATGAGTGGAACAACCATCTCACCGTGTTGTTGTCAGTCAATATCTCAAGCAGTATTTGAATAATCGATTTGAATACATGCAATGGTATGTTCAATGTACTAGATGTTGGATAACCCATGCAGAGCATCCCGTGCAACAACTGTAAGTAATTCATTCGAATTATCTTTTTCACGAGTATAATGGTTTTGAAGATTGTGAGAAATTGATGTAAGTAATAATAATTTTTTTAGGTTGATGGGGTTGAACGATTAGTGCATGAACAAGGTGATGGTTTAAACGGTAGAAGGATATTAGAAAGTGTCTTTAATACAGTTGGTCATAAAAATTGATTATTAACTGACTATCCAAAACAGCCAAGTCCTAACCCAATTAGTATAACTACAATGGAAAATCAGTTTGTAGACTTTTAGATTAGATGCAATTAGACTAGAATGATTGAGAGGCATGTAAATATCCCTCAGAGATATTATGCTCCAAATATCGTGCAAATTTTAGCACCCACGTCTTGGCCTTTTAATGAAATACAAGGTAATCAAGAACCATGCACAACGGAGATTAATGTCCAAAATTTTTCATCTTTTGAGTTTGGGTCTACAAGTTATAATCAACTAGATTTAGGGGGCCCAAGCAATAGTAGTCCACTGATACTGATG
Organism: Excoecaria agallocha; assembly: GCA_037975025.1. Taxonomy (NCBI): domain Eukaryota; kingdom Viridiplantae; phylum Streptophyta; class Magnoliopsida; order Malpighiales; family Euphorbiaceae; genus Excoecaria; species Excoecaria agallocha. The sequence continues at coordinate 48,236 of JBBPFJ010000749.1, read as the reverse complement.
TCTTATGATTTACAGCAGACACCTAGTGTACACATAGTTCCTATATTCAATACTGAGTCTACATCATCTCTTGATGTGTCTTAACATGATATATTCCAAAGAATATTTGGTACACCTCATAAATCATCTCAGCAAGGTAACATGTGACAGTCACCTTTAATTTCAAATTTTTACAATGATGTAATTAATGGTAATACACAATCGGATGATGCACAATCGGGCCAAACTGGCTCAGGTGACACTAGAGCAATAAATGACCCTGAGGTAAGTGGTGAAGGCACAAGCAACCCACAAGTTGATGAGCAACAACGAAGGTACCCGGATCGACAAAGAAGGTGACCTAGATGTGGCACAGGATCACATATATTTCATTAGGTACTATATATATAATGTTACTTATATATGCTACAATGTATTTAATAACAAATTCATACATTTTAATATTATAAAAAATATTAGTAACTGGTTATATTGTCTTTGCATTATATAATATAGAATATTCGATTAAATATATAAATATATTTTGATATCAAGTATAAATTATATATATTTATGTGTGTACGTGTGTATATATGCATGCGTGTGTATGCATGCACGCAATAGAAGTAGGCTATACAATTAATAATATCAAGTATAAATTATTTAATTGGATGACTAAATTGATATAAATGGTGTATATATTAGTGACATAGGTTTTATTAATTTGATTTTAGCACCTATAATGCTAGTTAATTTTAATTAATTCCAAATGGGCCAAACTATTTAATTAGATATATCTAATACCATAAATAAAGTTTATTAATCTTAATTTTAATTACCAATTAACTTAACGTACAAGTATCCAACTTTAATTTGATCCAAGTATTTAAAACTAATAATTATATTTTTTTAACACTTAGAAAATTATACTATATAAAATTCATGATACACATACATACAAACATAGACAATTTGAGATTGGCCAAAAACATCCAATATTCATGGATATGTTGATATATACTATGATAGACCGGCCAAGTTTGGACTTGTCTTTCTGTTATGACCCTCATTTCTACAAAGCTCACATCAGTTAGGCCTAATATAGTCTCATCTATCCATTTCATTTCGATATCTAGAGGTTCGAGGCCTTCCTTTTTTCGTTATATGCTCTGGGTTTGGAACTAAATTTGGCCCCATATATGGCTCCTAATAGTCATGACCTTGTAGTGAACAATCCTATACATCGATCAAAACTTTCAACTATGTGGCCGCTAGCTTTTTTAGCATGTCTAGCCATCTCTTTCTTACATTCTTGAGTTTATGTATTACCTGTAACTATCTGAGATCGATACATGCACCTTCTATCATCAAAAAAATTTAACCAACCATGCAAATATGTGCTCAAAAATGCTACAAATAGGAATCATCTTAACACCTTTTAACGTATTATTTACACTCTTTGCAATAGTGGTTGTAGCATTACCATATTTATGGCTATTATTATGAGATAGTGTCCACTTATCCAGAGACTTTTGTATTGCCTAGTTGTATGAATTAACATCAAGTTCCTTAATCTCTTCCATTAGTTTTGTAAACTTTTGGGGTTGAAAGTTGTTTCTTGTCAAAAATGGTTAATTGATGTTAAAAAAGTTTTCTAACTTTCAACATATAAAAAAAAATATAATACAAATCAGATAAAAGAATTATATGTGAAATACCAACCTTATATAGCATGTCCTTGATTTTGGGATTGCTATGTATGGTATTGTAATTAACAAAGTGGCACAGACAGTAACGATAATAAGCTAATGGCTCCTTCCAACCACTATTATCATCACGAAATAATACCATAATACCCGCATGCCAGTCAAAAATAATAGTTATACCCATTTACTTGGTGACATACCTCCTAAAACAAGTCATAAACCAACCCAACTAGATTTACTATCTCCTTCAACTATTGCAAATGCTATTAGATACAAATAATTATTTCCATCACTAGCATTTACTATCAAAATAGTTTGATGGAACTTTCCTATCATAAACGTACCATTAATTAGCAACATGGGTTTGCAGTGTACTAATCCATCTATACATGGCTTAAATGCCCATAAGAGCCTCCTAAATTGCTTACAATTTGATTGTAAATTGTCACTAACAACAAATTCGTAGCAAAATTCGGGATTGTATTGCTCCATAACCTTAAGATAACCAGGCAACTTCCCATATGAAGCCTCATAGTTGCTAAATATCTCTTCCAATGCCTTGGTCATTGCATACCAAGCCTTGCTGTAGGAAATATCATAGTTGAAATGACTCTTAATGTCAGCCATTATAACACTAACTTTGAGATTAGGAGCTACACTAACCATCTCCAAAATGCAATCACAAATAATTTGTGTACCTAGCTATCTATGCTATTAAGATACCAATGGCGCAGTATAACTGTGGGATCCTTTATACATACTGATAATCTAATAAGGAGATGTCTTCTTTTTCATAGCCCGAAGTCTTAACTGACAACCGGTATCTTCAATTCGCGAGCAACATACCACCCAATATGAAGGCTTAGATTCAACAATTTTATACAATACATTATTCTGGATCGAAAATTTCTTTACACAGGCCTTAACTTCATCCTTTAATGTGAATGCCAAGCCTTTGCATAACTCTAAAACACCATCCCATCTTAACATTGGTAAATTGCTAGCCATGTTAATCTGAGCTTCTACAAAATTAACATAAGTGCAATGCACTAATGGAAAGTGAAATTGCAAAATATTATATTGATCACCTACATCAACTCTAAATCATTCATGTTCAAATTCTGAAGGTATTATATCATATGGATTGAACTACTTGGAATAACCTCATCATCCCTTCCAATTATGGTTTCCTCAATGGAATCATTCAATTTTATATCTTCATCATCCTCATCTGGATCAAAATTTGGAGAAATATAGCCATTATTGGCAACATTTTCATCATCGCAAGCAACATCTCTACATTCAAAGCTAGAATATGATGCAAAATTAATTTGATTTTGCCCCTTAAACTCTCTAATAGGACTTTTTTCTACAGTTTTCAAATCATCAACCCCTTCACATTATGGTTGATCTTCATACTGTGTGATAAGTGTGAATTATATATAGTTTTTGATATGTTTTTAGTTGTGTTATTTAGTTGTTTTGGTTTTATTTAGGTTAATTTAGAGTTAATTTGTTAATATTTATGTTTTTGAAGTTAATTTTATGTTTTGTTTGATTTTCAGGTTTAAATTGTTAATAAAGGGCTTAAAGTGTAAAAAGGACAAAGTTTAGGGCTAAAAGTGCAAATATGAGAGATTTAGGCTAGAAAACGAGCGTCCAGTCCAGAGCCTTGAGACGTGACCACGTGAAAATATTGAAGCATAAGACACGTGGCCACGTGAATAAGTATACATGAAGAGACGTGGCCACGTGAAGAAGTAGACATGAGAAGCCGTGGCCATGTGAAGAGAATTGAAGAGATGAAGTGAAGACACGTGACCACGTGGATTCTTAGTGAAGGACCACACGTGGCCACGTGTGAGGAAGAACACAAATACACGTGACCACGTGTTCAATATCAAAGAGTAATGCATGGCCACGTGATCCAGTTTTCCCACTTCGCGAAGGATTATCGAGCTTCCTATTTTAGCAGAATTTGATTCCTATTCTGTGACTGGAGTTTAACAAGTAGTCTACTACAATTTTGCCTATAAATAGCAGTCCAAAACACAAAAGAAAGGGGATCGAATCCTTAGAATTAAGCTTTGTTTTCTTAGTTTGTTTTTACGTTCTTTGTTTCTACTGTTTTCTTCAAAACGTTGTTTTAATTTTAAGAATGGTTTGTGAGTAGTTTTCTTTAACTTTTCCTAAAGGATACTTGAATCCTTAACTTGTATTGTTATGACTTAAGTTTGTTCTTCAATTTTCAATACAAGTTGGTTATTTCTTGGTTCTTAAACATAGTCTTGTCTTTATTCAATTTTAAGTTAATTTTTAACTTGATTAAGCATTGGTTAATAAATTGATTTGAATTGATTATTGGCTTGCATGCTCTTAAGTTAATTTAGTTGGATTAATGCATGATTATAATCTGAATAAACTATAATTGTGTGTTGATTTGAGTAAGTTAAGATTAAGAAAAGTGTAACCAAGAATAGGTGAAAGTTAAATCTCTTGAGAAAGGCTTTAATAGACATTTAGGAGACTTAATTCAGTTCTTTATGCTAAGTGTTAAGTTTATATGAATAAGAAAATTTGATGCATGGAATGATAATCTTGAATAAAGTTATCTGGTTTTATTAAATTGAATTCTCCATAATCACTTGTATATTTTCTTTTATTTAAGTCATAGCAATACTTGTTAAGGTGGATAGTCCTTTAGTGAAAGTTTTTTTAATATTGATTTTCACCTCATTCAATTTACTTGCTTTCAATAGATTTCTTCTTTACTTTAGCTTTTTCAATTGTTTTATTTTGGTTTTAAATTATTGTTTTTAGTTTTAATTCTTCAATCATCATAAATTTGGGATTTCTCTTCTCTCTTTACACACAAAATTGGTTTTGAAATTGAAATAGCACATACAAGCACAAGTTTCCCTTGGGTTCGATATTTTGGGCCATAATCTTATTTTCCTATATTACTAGCCGATCTAGTACACTTGCTAGATACCGATCACTGTGTACCAGAATCGAACCGACTTCCTCTCACTAAGTACGAATTATCACCAAAAATATTTATCGCATCAACTGATGTAATTGTATTTTTATCAATCGATGGAATTGTATCTCTGTCTACATCGGTATTCATCTAATTAATATTATTTTAAAACATTTTGTTCATCTCCAATACAAATTTTTTCAGTATCAATAATCAGCTCCATAATAGTATATCTAGTAAATGAAATAAAGTTTTCATAAACTTGATTAATTTCATCATCATTAATTAAGTCCATAGGCACCCCCAACATTGATCCTTGATTAATAACAGGACACCTATATATCACTCTGCTAACCCTCACATCCGGAGCTAAATCTAATTTCACCGATATCTTCTGAACAAGTTATGCAAATGTCGGTTTGCTCCTGACTTTTAATCACCTCGATCCTGCTGAGGGACTTAGAGTATCATAATGGTAACTAGCTATGTCCCATATTGATTGTCCAACAGTATGAATTATAAACGTTGTTGGAATTGACATTTTCTAATTCCTACATTATATGTACATATTTAAAAATTAATACATCAATTTACAATTTTTGCCATAAATAAATTATCTATAAATTTTTAACTCACTCATAAATTTTTTTTCATTTTATGCATCTAAATTTTTAAATATTTATTTATCTAACAAATAAAATTTATATAAATTTTTTAAACTAATTGTCCAAATTAAAATTTTAGTTCACCTTCCAAATCTTGCAATTTATATTTTTTTTCATTTTTACAATACTTATTTTTAATTAACATATTATTATATATGTGTGGACTATATATATATTTCTTTATAAACAATTTAACTTTGTATATAATATTATGTATGTTGACTAAAATTAATAAATTTTACATGTCAAACTACTTTCATAAATTCCTCAATATCAAAACATGACAATATAAAAGCAAAATAATATAACTAAATTCAAATCACTAATTTCTCCACAAATATTGATGATTATAATTTATCTGAATAAACCATAAAATAACATGTACAAATTAATTATCTTAATTTCAACTAAACCTCTTCTTAAAAATAAATAATATAAACTAACAATAACTTACCTTTAAAAATATTGACAAACATATAGTTCATCCTTTATAGCACCTATAGTATTAACAATGAAAATAAAATTACTAATAAATTTAATCAAAAATTAAAATGTGATTAAAAAAATTAATTTAAAATATATTAACAAAACATTAATTTTTTTTAATCTTCAATCAAATCTTCAATAAAACCTTTAACAAAGTTACTATTACTATAATGGAAATTTGCATGTCAAATTATAAATTAGGAGGATGGAATAACAATAAAATGAGAGAAAATAAAGAAGGAAGCAAAATGGTGACATATAAGGTGAGGATGAGAGTGATTGAATTTTTTCTATTTAAGGTAAAAAAATAAAAATAAAAATCTTATGCTTTGGCTGCAGGGCACGGGATTTTCTGTGTGTTTTATAGTGCACAGTAAATCTCGTGCACCTCTACGATCAGCTTTTAAAAAAATTGTACAGAAAATGGCAAGCAGTACTACCTTTTTCCAGCACGCAGCACCCACTAATAAATTCCCACATCTTTTGCCTCGTCTAGAGTAAAACAACATCATTTTCCAACACATAAAATGGCAAGTTCTTGTGCCATTTTTCATCAAACTTTCAGCCTCTCCTCCACGCACAACACAATGCCATTTTTGCACAGTGAAAAATAGAAACCATTAGTGCAATTTTTTATTCAAAAATTTGCACTTCAAGGGTAGGGCCCATGCTGACGTAAAATAGTAATCAAAGTGCCATTTTTAACGCCCCATTTACATAATTAATTTCCTGTTATAACACTTTTTCTAAATTTTTTTCAAATTTACACCAAAATAAAAAAATAAAAAAACCAAGTGTCATCAACTATTTCTGATTTGGCTCAATAGTTGATGAAAATAAGAAAGTTTGAAATTTATCCGCTTCTATACAGAGTTGTAGGTCTTATTTTTACCTTTCAGTTTCTACAGCTACTATAGAGCAGTCCTTTTCAACCGTGAACATAATAAATAACAATCTATAACAAGATTGAAGTTGAATTCTTTTCTGACTATCTATTATTGTATATAGAAAAAGAAATTGCTAAAAAATTTGCGATTGATCAATTATAGATGATTTTCGTGATTTAGAAGAGCGAGGTGCTTTTTTTTTATATGTTACACTAGATATAATAAATGCAATATACTATGTAACTGTTTTTAATGAAAATTTCTTATCATTTGAAAATATGCAATTATGTATTCTTTTTTATGAATTTAGTATATAGATGGGCTATTTACAATTTGCATCCCCCCTCCCCAACATTCATTTTTGCATTTGCCCCCGGCCCAATTCACATTTTTTGCCATCTTCTATAAGAAAAAATGAGAAAATTACATAAATTGCCACCTTTTATTTTGTTTTCAAAATATTCAACCGTATTTTACAAGATTTCATTCTTGCCTTTTAAATTTCATAAATACATTTATACTTATATTTATTTCAAATATGCCTCTTTTTCATTATATAAAACAAATCTAGAAACCCTAGAGAAAGAGATCCTAAAAGCACTAAATTCCCCAGTGGACATCAAAAGACTCTCAATGGTAGCATAATCTCCAAATTCCAACAATCGATAATCGATTTATTTGGGAATTTAAAGATGAGGTTTAAGAAGAGAAAGGTCAATGACATTTAAGAAGGTGTCCCGATACTTGAACAAGCTCTTATTGGCGGCGAAGCTAGATCATTTAGTGGCTCTAATTAAAGATGGGGTGGCACCAAGGTTAGGAATCCAGTTCTTTCAATGTGTCTAATAGCCAATATTAATTAGATTGCAGGAGGTGAAATGGCAATAAAGAAGATGATGAAGGAGAAGGTGGTGGGCTTGTTTAGTTAGTTAATAAGGTAGTGTTTTGCAAAACTTATTCAAATTGAAAATGCTTGGCTACCATGTCCCCTTTCTTTCTCAATTTTTTTAAACAAATGTTGCTCACGTAGTTAACTAATATATATATATATATAAATATATATATATATCACTTGATTTTTTCAACAATTATGTGAATCAACTTTTACTAAAGTTAATTTATTGATTGAATGAGAGCTGTAAAAATGTTTAAAAATCTTGATTGGCATGAATTAAATTAAAGAAAATGGAAATTCTTCATTTTTGGGATTCTGTTTGGCAAAACCTAATACACTATATTTAGTTTTTCTAAATTAAATACAGTGTATTAGGCTTCGTCAAAAGTGAATAAAATGTAATCAAATTAAATATAGTGTATTAATTTTGGTAAAACTGAATACACTATTAATAAAATATATTTAGTTTGAGTAAAATTAAATATAGTGTATTAGGATTTGTTAAAAATCAATACAATGTAATTAAATTTTTATATATTCATATTTTTTAGGTCTAGATAAAAGCTAAGTACACAGTATTAAGTTTTATTTAAAAAATAAAATATATTGTATTAGCTTTTATTAAAATGAATATAGTGTATTAATTTTAGCAAAACTAAATATATTATATTTAGTTTGAGGAAAAAACTAAACATAATATATTAGATTTATAAAAAGTAAATACAATGTAATTAAATTGCTTATATATTCATATTTTTTTCTTTTGAGCAAAAACTGAATACAATGTATTATGTTTTATTAAACTAAATATAGTGTATTAAATTTGGCAAAATTAATACACTGTATTTAGTTTGAGTAAAAACTGAATATTGTGTATTAGGTTAGGTAAAAGTAAACATAATGTAATTAAATTGCTTATATATTCATATTTAATTTTTAGCTTTGAGCAAAAACTAAATATAGTGTATTAGGTTGACCAAAATTGAATATGTTGTACATATTGTTAAGTAAAACTGATATAGTGTATTAAGTTTTAACATATCATAAATTAATAACTATTTACTAAAAAATATTAAAACAAAACATTTATATATATTTATTACTTGTTGGATATCATCTACTCTATTATTTTGTGTTTTGCTTCTTACATGTAGCGTAGGAATGTCAAATATTACATTGTCAAAGTTGGATTTTGGTAGTGCAAGAAATGTTAATCTACAATAATGGAATGGCATAAGAGCATGGATTGGCTAAAAAAAATGCTATATGTAGGATTCACTACATCATATGAACTAAAGAAGAAAGTAGATTGGTTTTGGCAAATTTAAATACGTACAATGATTGTGTAATTTTTTTATATAATTTTGAATAATATTTCTATTGAATGTATATATTTTTTAACACTTTTTTTGCTATTAATCTGAATATACTCATAATAATTGTCAAGTTGGATTCAATAACTGTTAGATTACTATTTAACAAAGTAAATATTACTAATACAGTGTATGTATTAACTTTTAGCAAAACTAAATATAGTTTCTTGCTATCTTGGTGGTGTGTACATGCTGCCGCCATTGTTTTTTTGAAGCTAGAGATTCATGTTTAATTTTTAGAAAATAAAAAATCCCAAATCAACATTTTATACTAGAGTGTGGTTATTGATTGTTTTTAATACAAGCTTGTAGATTTTGTAGTGTCTTTTTATATCCCTTATGCTAAAGGGACTTGGTGTTCTATCTTTTCTCTAATTTGATGATGAAAAGGCAAAGCATGCAATCATAATTAAGAAACATTTAAAACAATGTTACAATAAATGCCTATTTTGGATAGTGGAATAATTTGTGTTCCTTTTGTATGAAGAGTGCAAAATCCTAATGCATTAGAAACTAGCAAATATTTTAAAGGTTTCATGGTTGAAATTAATATAATTTTTAGATTTCAAATAATTATGTTTGCATACTACATCTTTTACACATCAAAACATTTATGAATTGAATACATCTATTACACAAAATTTTTTCATTACTAAAAATTATCAATATATAAACAATTTAATTTTATTGTATTTACTTTTGACAAATCTAATACAATATATTTAGTTTTTGCTCAAAATAAATATAGTGTATTCAATTTTGCCAAAATTAATACACTATATTTAATTTAATAAAATTTAACACACTGTATTCGATTTTTGCTCAAAGTTAAAAATATATAAATAAATAAATAAGCAATTTAATTGCATTGCATTTTCTTTAATAAAACTTAATACACTATATTTAGTTTTGCTCAAACTAAATATAGTGTATTCAGTTTTGCCAAAATTTAATACACCGTATTCAGTTTAATAAAAACTAATACACTACATTTAATTTTTGCATAAAACTAAAATATATGAATATATAAGCAATTTAATTACATTGTATTCACTTTTGACAAATCTAATACACTATATTCAGTTTTTGCTCAAACTAAATATAGTGTATTCAATTTTGCCAAAACTAATACACTATATTCAAATAAGTAAAAATTAATACACTGTATTCAGTTTTGCTCAAAGCTAAAAAAATATGAATATATAAACAATTTAATTGCATTACATTATATTTAATCTTGTTCAATTTTTTTTTTTACTTTTTCTCCTTTTAGTTCTTTTTATGACCTCTATTGTCTCCTTTTCTAAAACTCAAATATCTGTTAAGTAAGAATTAAAAGAAAACTGATTATTGAAATGACTATCCTTAAAAGTTTTTATGGCATCCATTTTCAATTGTTCATATGCATTTCTTATTGGTTTTTTGCTAATTAATCTCTTTTTGTACACTTAAAAAGTGGATGTTACAAAAATAAATTTCTTTTAAATTTTATGTATTTTGATTTGACACTAAGAAAAAGCGAGGCACAATCCAATTTTTAGGTTAGGACTTAGTAGTTAAAGAAAACAAAATAAAATTCATATATATTTTTGATATTGATATTAAAGATGTCTAACTAATCAAAATTCTATATTCAATTTTTGTTTAAAGCTAAAAAATATAAATATATAAGCAATTTAATTACATTGTATTCATTTTTTACAAACCTAATACACTATATTTAGTTTTTGCTCAAATTAAATATAGTTTATTTAGTTCTGCCAAAATTAATACACTATATTGAGGTTAATAAAAATTAATATACTGTATTCGATTTTTGCTCAAAACTAAAAAAATGTGAATATATAAGCAATTTAATTACACTGCATTATCTTTATTGAAACCTAATAAACTATATTTAGTTTTGTTCAAACGAAATATAGTGTATTCAGTTTTGTCAAGACTTAATATATTGTATTTAGCTTAATAAAAACTAATACATTATATTCAATTTTTGCTTAAAACTAAAAAAATATAAATATATAAACAATTTAATTCCATTGTATTCACTTTTAACAAATCTAATACACTATATTTAGTTTTTGCTCAATCTAAATATAGTGTATTCAGTTTTGTCAAAATTAATACACTATATTTAGTTTAATAAAAATTAATACACTGCATTTGATTTTTGCTCAAAGCTAAAAAAAATATGAATATGTAAATAATTTAATTACATTACATTATATTTAATAAAACCTAATACACTATATTCAGTTTTACTCAAACTAAATATAGTATATTTAGTTTTGCCAAAACTTAATACATTATATTCAGATTAATAAAACCTAATACACTATATTCAATTTTTGCTTAAAACTAAAAAATATGAATATATAAGCAATTTAATTACATTATATTCAATGTTAACAAACCTAATACACTATATTCAATTTTTGCTCAAATTAAATATAATGTATTTAGTTTTTCCAAAGTTAATATACTACATTCAATTTAATAAAATCTAATAAAACTCAAATCTAAATATAGTTAATGTGAATAGGTTACTAACTTGCAAATTATAAGCCAATAAAAAAAATTCAAGGATTCTCATCAATTGCACCAACTAAATATTGAACAAAATAGACTTTCTAATAATGAGCAAATGTGCCAAATTAACTATTTTAATTAATATTCATATTATATTTTTAATTCTTCTTGATTTTTCTGGTAGCAGAAAGGTCATGGTTTGATTGCCACCCTGTTTTCTATCACCACTGAAGAATAATTTTTGGAGATTTTTTTCTTCTTTTTTGTTGTTATATTTTCTACTAGGATTTTTTTTGTATCATTTTTGGGTGCTAATTGTTGAATCATGAATTACTGCTTTTAAAAATATCTTGTAGAAAGAGATTTTAATTAACAAAGTTAAAGTAAGGCATGGAGACATCTTTCATTTTAGTTTTGCAATTCCCTTTTCGAATTGGTTGTGAGAGAATTATAGGGAAACAGAATAAGAGATGCAAGGTTGAAGGTATCATTTTGGCCAACCACTTATTTGCAAAGAAAAAAAGTGATTTTGATGCAAAAAAAAAAGTTCTTATTTAAGAGTTTCAAAGACTTATGAAGATCCACAGGGTGAGTAAGATTATTGTCATTTATTGCTATTCAGTTATGAGATTTTTCAATATGAGAAAATATTGTTTGTGATTCATTATCATGTTATTATTTTGCCTTTTAGAAGTTGTTCAACTTTTGTTTATTGTTCTAATGTTTTATTGCTCCTACGATGCAATCAAGATTTATTTGTGCTTCTTTTGATAGGAGTAGGTCATTAAAGGTAGAGGATATTTTTCGTGTTTAACAATGTGTTGTTTGCTATACAGTTTGTAAATAAAATTTTATATTAAGATAGATCTAATGTTTTGAGCTTACCTTCTGATTGATCTAAAGACTTGTCTATTTAAAACTCTTGTTGTAAACAAAAGGCTAAGAGGTTCGCTTAAGCTTAAACGAAAGCTGTATATTTCTTGTTGGTTTGTTCATTCTTCGAATCTGTTGGAGGATAGATGTTTTTATTTCTTTTGCTTCCTCTTTTCTTTAATTATTGATTAACGTGTACAATTTAGGAATGACGGGCTAAAGGAAAACAGCAGTAAGACAAATTTTGTCGATGTCGATAATTGCCAAAAAAGCAAGATATTCTTTATTGCGTTGTCTCCTTTCTTATTATGACTCGCAATTGATGTGAATGATCGAAATTATAGGTTTTGAGGAAATAAATCTGAACATAAACTCTATAATTTAAAGAAAAATTGAGAGAAAAGAAATTTGAATAAAATTAAACTCTTAAATTTGGTTTAGGGTATATTTAAAATAGAAAATTTCAAAAAATGGCAGTTATGAAACATGAAAGTTAAAAGTTGGTTTTTCAGTAAGTTGAAAATGCACGGATGCATTAATGATTTTTTTTGGGTATTTATGAAGAAAGCCCAAAAAAAATTAATAGCCCTATTAGGTAGAGCCCAAACCCATCCCAACTCGCCCATCCCTAAGTTTAGTTGTATATGTCTGTGTACCTTACAATTTGAATTTTTACTCGTATATCTACAGCATCTAAATCTATCAATTCTTTCATCGTGATTTGAAATCTGATCTAAATCTATCCAAAAAAGTAATATATATCCAATTAAAAAAATACACATAACCCTACTCGAACCATGTAATGGCCCAAATATCGGGTTAGTCGGGAATAATATTTTTCGATGGTGAATAGTGATACCGAGGTGAATAGTACCTCCTATAGTCAAAAAATATTTTATTTGATCATTAAAAATAGCATGTCAGCAGGAGCTCATAGTTCAAATTTGAAATCAAAATAAGGTCAAATGAGTCTCTAAAAGCTGAAAATAAGATAATTTCATAGTTTTGGTTCAAATAGTATTCGAGTTGACTAAAGTTGACTGGTACTTCAAAAATAGCAAATGATCTCTAAAAATCACCAGAATATTTAGATCCACATTAAATGAGATTTAAAATTATATGCTATTGAAAATTTAATTTTTTGTCTATTTTAAAAAATTAAGTTATCGAATTGGTAAAAGTGAATTAGACCGAAAAATAGTCTCCAATTGACACAAAAATATTTGTGGAGACTAATGAATATATTTTAAAGACTATAAAATTAATTTTAAGAAGGTTTGGACTCAGAAAGTAAGAAAAAAATAATGATTTTGATTTAAAGAGTAATTAGTAGACTGTGAGTTTGACTAAGGCTTTAAAAATAGTAGAGCTCAATTGAAAATTTTAAAAATTTTCAATTAAGCTCTAATTAGTATTTGAAATTATTTGATAGTGAAAAAGTAATTTTAAGGTAATACCAAAAATTTGCTAATTGAACTAGTTTGAGTGAACCAAACCAGAAATGGACTTCGATTAAGCTAAAATTTTGTATGGAGACTTAAATTATTATTTTAAGAATTATGAAATTGATTTTGAGTGAATTTGAGTTTGGAAAGAGAGGAAAATAATTTACAGTACATTAATTGGCTTAATTAGGCCCAACCCCTTTGGTTGAACCAAACCCAGCCCAAACCATCCCTATAAATAGCCTAAAAATCTACCATTTACAAGAAACTTCACCCAACCTCTCCCTTTCTTTCGTTTCTTCTTCTTGGCCAAGTTACTTTTCTTTTCCCTTTTATTGATTTCTTCATTTTCTAATCAATTTTCTCTCTAAATCCAAAGTGTTCTACCATATTTCAGTCCCTCTACTAGCTAATTGTAACCTCTAATTTTTATTTTAGGGAAGAGAAGTGGAAAAAACTAAGGATTCAAGGTTAGGACATAAGTTTGAGGTTAGAGAAATTGAAGGTTTTAATTTGGTTTAATGATTCTAGTAGATTAATTAGGATATGTAGAGTATGATTATGATGTTATATTGTATAAAAGAAGCAAAATAATGATGATTTAATTGGATGGAATATTCGGCCACTTTAGGTTCAAAGGACGAGGAAGATGTTTTAAAGGTTAAAGGCAAAGGAGAAGAGGTTTAAAGTGAGGGGATTAAGCTTTTAAGGTAAGTGGATACAATATCCTTTAATTTTCATGAATTTTGAGAGGATATATGATTATTTATGTTATGGAATTGTGTATATAAGTCGTGATTAATGGAGATTAATGTTATAGATATATTAGAGGAGGTTAAAAATGGTGATTTAAGTGATTAAAATGAAAAGAAAATAAGAATAGAAAGGTGAGATTGGGTTGGCCGGATAAGGTATAATAAGAAAATTTTGTGAAATTAATTAAGTTTTGCATGTATTATGTACATAATGGAAATTATATGGTATAACATGTTTACATAAGATTTTAATGTAAATGAGAGTAGTAATGTAAAATATGTGGGTTATAATGTAATTTATTAAAGGATATCCAAATGTTTATTCAAAAGCAAATGTAGGAAACAAGTTAATTAGTGTATTAGATAATGGAATTAGTGATAAAGGAGGAAAGAATTAATTTAGAGTGAAGAATTCTAGTCTTGACCAAACAGTATACTAGAATTAATATAGTATACCTTAATGTATAAGGGTATACCAGCATGTAGATATGTTAGCTAGTCTATAATTTAATTGAATAATTGATTGAATAAAGAATAGTGGAATATTAGATAAAAAGATTGTAAGAAGAGTTCATAAGAGGTCAAATACTTTAAAGTATAGAGGTAACTTATGTAATCTAATAGTTATAAGGCCATAAAAAGAATAGTAATTGAAAATAGAGTACATAGTGATTTATTGAGAGGTATTAAATTTTAATTGAGTATAATTTACAGTGATAGTGTATTATACTTTAAATGAAGTTATTAAAGTATAACATATTTAATTGAAATAATATTGAAAAAATTAGTAAATATTGATAAGTGTGAATGTAAATGCAATGTTTGTGAATATGGAATATGTATGAATAATTTTTAGGTGAGAAAATGTGTTATGCTTAAAGTGCAAATAATGAATTATGATGAGATAATTCATGAAATATGAAAAAATTGAATTGATGAGAAAGTTAACTTTCTAATGTATTGAAATGAAAAGCAAATGGAAAAGTTAAAATGTGTAATAGAAATGATGAATTATTGTGAGATAATTCATAAAAATGTGTAAAGTGACAAAAGAATTGATTGAAAAGTGTACTAAAACGAAAAGGAATATGAGAATGCCAAAATGTGAAAGGAAAATTCTGAAATGAGTAAAGAATTTTGCCCTTAGTAGTGGTTAGGCAATTAAAATCTAGTTCAGGATATGAATGGCTAGCCATAGGGACACCCATACAGCATTGTAAGTCATGGCGACTTGATTGGCTATGGTAGAATCGTAATGATCTTCCATAGTTTTTGTCTGACTATCTGTTCTAATCTAATCTGAGGTAGATTGATCCTTTAGGGTTATTTCCTACTATCTACTATAGGCCCATGGGGTCCACGTCCTATATATCTAGTCTAAAGATTTCTGCCAGGACTGTACTAGGGGCTTAAATGTAAAAATAAGCTAAAAAGTGCAAAAAGTAAAGAAAAAAATGAATGAAGTTCAAAAATAAAAAAGGATCTAATTGAAAAGAAATAAAAAGTTTTGGCGTAAAAAGGTGATTTCCCCAAATAGTGAGTTTAGTGAATAAAAGTGACGAAAAATGAATAAAGGATAAAAATGGAAAGAAACAATGAATAACTAGCCCTAAAATGAATTCTTGTAATTTTGAAGGATTTGACAGGCTTCTAGCAAGTGTACTAGATCAGCTAGTAATACAAGAAAATATAGATTAAGACCCTAAATATCGTACCCAAGGAAACATGAATTGCTAAGAAAAATATCTATATATGAATTAAATTAATCTGAGATTGTTTCCCAAATATTTTTTATTTAAAAGAAAAAATTAAACAAAATAAACAATGAAACAAAACAAAAACTAAAATTAAAATAACATGAATTAAAAATAAAACAATAACTGAAATTCTCTTGCTAAAGAAACTATCAACCTTAACTTTCATTGTAATGGCTTAATTAAAAGAGAAACACAAGTGATTATGAAGAATTCAGATAAATAAAACCAGATAACTTTACTCAAGATTATCATTCCAAGTATTAAAATTCTCTTATTCAGAACAATTCAACACTTAGCATAAAGATCTGAATTAATCCTCCTAAATGTCTATTAAATCCTTTTTCAAGAAATTTAACTTTCACTTACTCTTAGTTACACTTTTTCTTAATCTTAACTTACTTTAATTAACACAAAATTATCTCTTATTCAAAACATAATCATGCATCAACCCAAGAAAACTAACCTAAGAACATGTATATCAATGATCAAACCAAAAGTCAATTATTAACCAATAATTAATCAAGCTAACAACCAAATTTTAGTTAAATAATGATAAGAATATGCTTAAGAACTAAGAAATAATCAAACTTGCATTAAAATTAAGCACAAGCTTAAGTCATAACAATAAAAGTTAAGGATTCAAGAATCTTCTAGCAAAAGTTAAAGGAAACTACTCACTAGACATGTTTAAAACCAAAACAAAGCTTAGAAAAACAATAAAAATAAAGAAAACAAAAAACAACGTAAAAAACAAACTAAAAACTAATAAATTCTTCTAGTTCTTGATTCTTCTATTCTAATTGATCCTTCTCTTTGGTGTTAGAGTCTTCTATTTATAGGCAAAATAAGTTGTAAAAGCTTTCTAAACTTCCTCAATTGGAATAGGAAAAGAATCCTTCTTGAATTGGAAAATCTGAAAATCCTTCATAGTATGGAAAAGAAAATACATGGCCACTTGATTTTTCTCTTTGGTGGATGCACTGCCGTGTATCCTTTATTTTGGGATACATAGCCACTTGATATCCTTTGAAAAGTCACACACGGCCACTTGAACTTTTCCAGCAAAATTGATACACGGCCACTCATTTTTTCAACCTATGCATCACACAGCCACTTATGAGTCTTTTGGACTTCACGTTTAATTTCTTGCATGAATTTCCCAAATTTACAGTTTTGGCCTAAATCTTATTGCCTTTTTGCAATTAAGTCTTTTTTCTAGCAAAATAACCCTGAAAAACGTAGAAATTTACAATTAACTTCAAAAATATAAAATTAACCAATTAAACTCAAATTCAACCTAATTAACACAAAATTAACTTAATTAAATACCTAAAAACATACTAAAAACATTATATAAATCACCATTATCAAATATCCCACACTTAAACTTTGCTCACCCTCGAGCAAATTAAAACCATCCAACTCCTCAAAATAATCAAACTTAAATAAAGAATCATGCATTTCAAAATCAAGTTTAGCAATTAACAAGAGCACTCAATTTATTAAGCAACATGCTTGTTCTAATGCTAAATAAGAATTTTAAACATTGTACATTCTAAATTCAAGTTCAAAATGTTCAATTTTGAGAAAAAACTAAGGCGAACTAAGCTAAATGTACAATAAATGATAAATGAATTAATAAATGAAACTAAACATGTAACATAAAAACTAAACATGCAAACTAAAAATAAAACTAAAAAACAAAAACAAAAACAAAATAATTCATGAGTAAGAAAATGAGCAAGATAAAAGAACTCCCTTGATTGAGAATCTAGCTTAGCCGAGCTCTATCCCCCTCTTTAAAATCTTGCTGTCCTCAGCAAAGTATGAAAAATTTCAGCACACTTCATCACTTTTGAGAAACAAGTTAGTGCCCAAGAGAAATGTAAGCAATATACACCTAGAACCATAATCAAGCCAAAAATAAAACACGGATCCAATGAAATTGAGTTAACAAGAAATCATGTCTCTAAATCCAATAAAGTGCAATGAACAAGACTTAATAATCATGGTAAGTGAACAAATGTAACTAGGCCAAACTTGCTTAAGTGCTCAATACATGATATCAATATGTTACGAGGTGGAAAGTGTGTGGTGCATCATAATCTCAAGTGTAAAGCTAATAGGTGATGGTTTAAATAAAGGGAAGAGAAATATTTTAATTGGTCATTGTAAGCATAAAATAAAAGAAGCCAATTACAAATACAAACTCAATCTATATCAAGCCAACAATAAAATTCAATCTCACATAATAAGTAGCTAAGATTAAATGCAATGCATAACTGAAAATTAATCTCTAAACAAACTTATATTCAACACTAATGAAACCTATACCAATTTATTTGAATTAAGCTCATCAAGTAAATCATGCAAATGAAAAATTAATTGTGTGTGCCTTAGTGGAAAGGTGTGTGCTTGAGAAGAAATGAAGTGTAACATACTTCATCGTAAGAGTCCCCATTAGCCATGCCATACATCATAAAGACATTTATATCCCATGGTCGCGTATGGTTATACTAAATGCCACACGTGGGCACAGATGGATAAAAGGAGGACTTACATGGCAGTGTAAATGCAGGACAAACAATTTACTTGGGCATGCATACTTCATGGGGGCGAGATAGTGGCCCATTACGCGGGCGGGCAGGCAATTGAAGGAGGATTTTAAGCGAGCACACACTGGCAAAGGGCGAGGCAGTCTCCTCGCACGTGGGCATGCCTGGACATAAGGAGAAGCAACCCGCGGCCACACAAGGAGGCTTGGCAACTCACGTGGACGAGCAGGGGAAAGGGCATCTGGACAAGTGGCGATGCATATTGGGCTACTTAGCTCCGAAAATTTCTCTAGTCTTCTTACTGCATTTTTTTTTGCTCAATTTTTCTGTACATTAAAGCACCAAGTTAAATTGCATTCACCTTAATTCCTTTTTAACAAATTTTAATCAATCCTATTAACAATATTACTCCTTCACTCATGTAAATTAAAAATTTGAATCAATATTTGTTAAAAATCCGTCAAATTTGATTTTTGAACCATATAAACCAATTTACAACACTCTTACTCGTTTTATTATATCCTTCCTTCTTTTCAAGCTCTAATTTAGTTATGCCAAACAATATATACTTAAATTCCAATTTAGGTCCATTCTTAATTCAGCATATGCAAGTTTCTTCTTTAAATTCCTCAACACCAAGCAACAATATGCAAATTCACATCTAAACCACTCAAGACACATAAAACCATACTTACCTCAAACATTATCATCTCAAAAATCATAATTTTAGCTCATTAACTTACTAATCTTAATTAAGCACAAAGACCATTAGAAGCTGATGTTCTACCCAAATCTTAAACTCATGAATTAAAAGACTAAAAACACACTAAACAAAAGAACCAAAATGAACATGAATTGAATAAAGAAACAATAAAGCATAACTCATAAAAAAAATTTAATGTAAATTTAAAGAAAAAGGTTAGAAGAGTTCTAGTTTATTGAGTCCCAGCTCGACTCATGTTACTCTCAGGAGGTCGAGCTTGTGATCCAAATATAGGTCTTTTCGGACTTTGCTCTTCATTTTCTCCCATCGGTAGAAGAAACCTATCATAGTTCACCAAAGCTGAAAATTTCATGTCTTCAATAAAGTATGATTCCTCCTTTGGTTCATTGAGAACGAACTCTACCGGCTCCTTTAGCCTAAATAAATTCTTTAAGTGGATTGAATCCAATATCTCCACTTGGGAATCATTTCCTTCTTGCTCCTTTGGTGATAAATTCTCTACAAGAGATTCTACGTCCTCTAAATAAACATAGGACTTGTCTTTAAAAATGAATTGTTCCTCTTGTTCCTTATCCACCATTAATGAATGATTTATTTTATCCTCCTTATCACCTTGAAATTTCATAGAAATGCTCAAAAGTTCTAACTTAGATTCCAAATTTTCAATTCCATACTCTCTATTCCTTAATGAATTTTCTTGACTTTTAATTGTCTCCTCTTGAGTCCTTATCTTTTCTTCATGAATTCTTAATTTTTCCTCTTGAATTCTAAACTTCTCTTCTTGAATTCTAAACTTTTCCTCTTGATCCCTTAATGTAGCCTCCTGCTCCTCTTTTTTAGCATAAAATTTCCTTTCCTTTCTTATAAGCAAGTCACAAATATCTTCAATTTTGGAGATAACAGCCTCTTGTGTGGCCCTCCATTTTTCTTTTTTAGCCCAAAATTGCTCGTCCTTACATATAAGCTGGTTATGAAGATGTTGATTCTCGAAGATACAAGCCCCTTTTGAATATCAAAGTTCTTGATTCTCTCTTCTCAATTCTTCCATCTGTGCTCTCAAAGTCCAGAGAGAATAAGACTATTCAGTAATGGATTGTGATGAATAAGGATTTTGTGATTGTGCACGCAATCATTTTATCTCCTCTCTTTCTCTTACTAGATCATTCATTTGCTGTTTTAAAATAAACAATTCATAATTTTGGACCTCATCTTGAAAAATATCTAAAATTATTCTTGTAAAGAATAATCACTAAATCAAAAATAAAATAAAAATGAAAATCTCAAACTAACTTAATCAAAGATATTAAACAAACAACACCACTATTCCCCGACAACGGCGCCAAAAACTTGACCGGCTTCTAGCAAGTGTACTAGATCGGCTAGTAATACAAGAAAATATAGATTAAGACCCCAAATATCGTATCCAAGGGAACATGTATTGCTAAGAAGAATATCTATGTATGAATTAAATTAATCCGATATTGTTTTTCAAATATTTTTGATTTAAAATAAAAAATTGAAAAAAATAAATAATGAAACAAAAAAAACTAAAATTAAACTAACATGAATTAAAAAAAACAATAACTGAAATTCTCTTGTTAAAGAAACTATCAACCGTAACTTTCATTGTAATGACTTAATTAAAAGAGAAACACAAGTGATTATGAAGAATTCGGCTGAATAAAACCAAATAACTTTACTCAATATTATCATTCCAAGTATTAAAATTCTCTTATTCAGAATAATTCAACATTTAGCATAAAGATCGAAATTAATCCTCCAAGATGTCTATTAAATCCTTTTTCTAGAAATTTAACTTTCACCTATTCTTAGTTACACTTTTTTGTAATCTTAACTCACTTTAATTAACACAAAATTATCTCTTATTCAGAATATAATCATGCATCAACCCAAGCAAACAAACCTAAGAACATGCATGTCAATGATCAAACCAAAAGTCAATTATTAATCAATAATTAATCAAGCTAACAACCAAACTTTAGTTAAATAATGATAAGAATATGCTTAAGAACTAAAAAATAATCAAACTTGCATTAAAATTAAGCACAAGCTTAAGTCATAATAATAAAAGTTAAGGATTCACACACGACCACTTGAACTTTTCCAGCAAAATTGATACACAGCCACTCATTTTTCCAACCTATGCATCACACGGCCACTTATGAGTCTTCTAGACTTCACATTTAATTTCTTGCATGAATTTCCCAAATTTACAGTTTTGGCCAAAATCTTATTTCCTTTTTGCAACTAAGTCCATTTTCTAGCAAAATAACCCTAAAAATACCAAAATTTACAATTAACTCTAAAAATATAAAATTAACCAATTAAACTCAAATTTAACCTAATTAACACAAAATTGACTTAATTAAATAGCTAAAAACATACTAAAAATATTATATAAATCATCATTATCAGGATTAAAATGTAATTTTACATGAAAATGATAAAATAATGATTAATTGGCAATTTGTATGTCAAATAATGAGCTTTAAGTGAAAATAAGTGAATTGGTGGAAAAAATATAATTAAAGTGTAAAAAGAATGGCAATTTTATAATTAATTGAAAGTTAGAGACTTAATTGAAAGGAATTTAAAAGATTCAAAGATTAGTTCCTAGGTGGAAATGAAACATAAGTGAACTTATTTGTAAAGAACGAAAAGAATTGGTACTAAAATGTAAATTGGTAAGAAAATAACATGTTAAGGATCAATATGTAATTTGCCATAAAAATAAAATATTAGTGAATAAAAGATAGATTACATGCCAAATAAAAAAGTTAAGTGTAAAAGTAAAAATAAGTAGTGGCACTAGTGAAAATAAGTGATAAAAGAAAGCACCATCGTAAATTATTAAAAGTGCAAGGACCAAATCATAATTTAGCAAATGAAATATTAATTGAAGGATGAAATCATAAATGAACCCTATTATATGTGAAATAGGGACAAAAAATACAATTCTTGTACTTAAAAAAAGTAAGTATTAAATTGTAATTTTACATGTCATAGCATATATTAAGAGTAAATAGTGAAAATACAAAGTAAAATTTGCAAATGTATAACTTTAGGGACCATATTATAATTTGCCAATAATAATGTTAGGGAAAGGATTAAAATGGAAATTCAGAAATAGTATGGTCCATAAGTATAATTAAAAGTGTTATGAATATTATTTAAGAAATGGCAAAAATAGTAATATTTGGCAAGTGAAAAGTAAATTGCAAATTAATAGAATTTTTAAAAAGGGGACTAAATTGAAAGTTAGTCCTCATAAGACTAAAAGAATATTAGCCTACAAACTGAATTAAAATGTGATCAGTAAATGAGATAAGTCAAAAAAGGTTAGGGAAATTAAGGATAAAACTATCATAGAAAGTATTAGTGTTTAGGTTAATGATGTTAGTATTAATGACAAGAATAGTAGCAGTAAATTAGTTAGTAATGCTACTATAATGTTAAACAAATTATTAAAGGGGTTAGCAAAGCATAGGTATATCATAAGAGTAATAGAAAGAAATGACAAAAAGATTGATCAGGAAAATAAAGTAAAAGTATTACTAATAAGACCCTAGCACTTAGATGCTATCGAATAAAAAATGTCAGCATAGTAATGGATGATTTTAGTAAATTGATAGATAATCGAGTTAGGAATGTCAAAAAGCTTGTGATAATATAATGTAATGCAAAAGATTAGGATTGGAAAGTTTGGGATATGTATTTTACCATTGGGCTTTTTTATGCTCAGTGTGTAGTATTGTGATTGTGTGCAGGTTTTGAAAACAGAAAAATTCAGCGAGTTTTGTAGATAGACACGAAGGATGATGGGAGGCTTAGGCATGGTATGTATGTTATCATAAGGAATAGGAATGTAAGTATTAAAATTATGGTTATATATTTGTGTAAGTATAAACTATAATTGGTATTGCATATGAATTATTTTATTGTTATAGTTCTTAAGTATTAGAAATATTCAAAAAAAACTTTTCCCGAATTGTTTGGTTTGGTGCATTAAGTGACTATAGCTCGGAGGTGGCATCTGAGTTAGTTAGTCATCGTATGTATAATACAGTGTTATAAGTGTGTTACAAACTAATCCCAACTCGTAACTAACGCAAACGGCATTTTTCTTTTGTAAATTTTATTTTAAGTTTTTCAATTCTTACAGTAGACTGAAATAAATAAACAAATGAAAACATAAGTCTATCTAGACCTATCAATTTTTTTACCCAGTTTTCAATACAACCCAATGTAATAAAAAAAAGATCGAAATATAACTCATTATCTTAATAGATCAACTTGAAACTAAAAACTAAAATCTAACACAATAATTTAAAAATTTTACGATGCAAAAAAATTGATTATAGATTTGGTCCAAAAGCCTGCTTGACCAGACTCAAAATTTAAAGTGACTTAATCCAAAATTAATAATTCAAAAATCATCCAATCTAAAATAATGGTTAGGTATTAGATTAATATTGTAGTGAATTGAAAAAATGATATGTAGTTAGATTAATTTTATTAATTTTATAATTATTAATATTTAAAATATTTAAGGCCTCATTGGGCCACTCAAATTCATCTACTCTATTTTTTTATGAAGAAGAAAGAAAACAAAAAAACTACATTAAAACCAGCCTAGGGAATAAGGTCCCCATGGCATTAGCAGCAAGAATGTTACTCAAACCAGTTGGATAGGAAGCATGCCAGACAAATTAAAGCTCCTGGCTGAATGTCTAATTTGCAAGAAAATTTGCAGCAATATTAGCTTTTCTATAAATATGACAAATCCTAACTTGCCAATCACAATATAAAAGATTACGAATACAAAGAATAATAGGATTGTGAGCAAGGTGAACATCAGAGTTAGCAGTAAAGGCCAACACAACATTTTGTTATCAGTTTGAAGCACCACGTTTCTCCATCCTCATTCCCAAGCTTCCTCTAAACCTAAGAAGACTCCCCAAATTTTAGCAAAAAAAAAGGCATTGTCTCCCTAACATAAGCTAAAAAGCCACCAATCCATCTACCCATATAGTTATGAAAAATACCACCACATGAAGCCTTAAGTATGGATCTATGAAAAGAATCATTTTTATTTAGCATAACCCAATCTGGTGATGTTGGGTTCCACCATACTAGAATTTCATGCTTTTTGCCTGAGTTTCTACCTAAATCGCTTATTGAGTCCTTAGTAATCATATAAGCATTAGCAGAAGAGAAAACAATCTACTTTTTAATGCTCTAGGGGATATACCTATTGTTGAACACCATCTCATTTCTCCATTTCTATATGAACCAACAAATGGGCCCAAAAATGAAAGCCTAGGGAATAAAACCAACTGCACTTCTAGAGCTCAAATTGTCTTCAATCCATTGCTTTAAATTAACATTAAAAAAAATTGAGACCAAGAATTTGGAAGAAAAGAACACCAAATATTTTTAACAGCAACACAATCCCTCACCATGTGCAAAGAAGTTTTAGACTCTGAATTGCAAACAGGGCATAAAGTCAAATTAGATAAATGGCATCTATATCTTTCACCATTAGTTAATAGGTGATTGTGCATCAGGAGCCAGAAAACACCTGGAATTCCATTTTATATCATCATCTCATAGGATGATTAAGGATATTATAGGCTGAATCAATAGAAAAATCACTGGAGGAAGAAAGGAGCCAAATCAATTCATCAACACCCAAATTAGCATCAGGCCGAAGCCACCAAAAATAAATCCTATCTTTTTCTAAGCAAATAAATTGTAAATAGGACAAGAAAGGGTCGAATCCATAAAGACTAACACTAATTTAATTCTAAACAACCAAAATTTCAGTAAATAAAAATAAATGAGGGATTTTAATAGACTAAGAATTAAAAATAATAAACTAAAACAAATAAATAAAGATGCAAAAAATTAATTAAAACAAATTCAATGATTCATAAATTCCGGTTAAAGACATTCGTAGCATAGGATTCAATTTACCGATCATGGATGAAGAAATAATTTTTAAATCATACAATGGATCGATTATAGTC
Source organism: Excoecaria agallocha (assembly GCA_037975025.1). Lineage (NCBI taxonomy): Eukaryota > Viridiplantae > Streptophyta > Magnoliopsida > Malpighiales > Euphorbiaceae > Excoecaria > Excoecaria agallocha. The sequence continues at coordinate 22,577 of JBBPFJ010000749.1, read as the reverse complement.
GTCGGCTTCGTGCACCCAACCGATCTTTGCATATTAATGGATTAACCAAGTGAGAATGTAATTAATCCCTAGCTAATAAATAACCCTTAAACAAACAAAATAATTTAATATATTAATAACATTATGGTTTAGAAAGACCCAACCTAACCCAACCAACCTACAAGCAATATTAATTTAGACCAAATCATGCATTTACTTAATATAACAGCCCTTTTGAGTGAAGCTATACTAATTTCTACTTGTTATTCATTTCACTCAACAATTACGGTTATAACAAATTCAATTAGCTATATATTATTTAATTAAATACACAATGAGCTCTTTTTGCACACCTAACAAATAATAATCGAGATATAGTTTCCCTAAATCACAATAAATAACATAAACATTGCAAGAAATTAAAAATAAAAATTGAAGTGGAACAATCTCACAAGCATAAAGAATCCCGGCTTTGAATCAATCTTTAATGGAAACAAAGAATTTAGCCATGCATGGCCATGAAGAAAATTCACAAAATAAAATTAAAGCTAGCATCAAACATTGTTATAGAATTGAAACCAAAATGTGAGGAAAAGGAAGATAAATTAAATTCTCCTTCTCACCTTTTCAAATTCCTCCAAAATAGGCAAAGTAATAGAATCCTACACAAACTTAGAAATTAAGATAAAAATATCTAATGTAATTTTAAGTTCCTAAAAATACTGCCTTTTATCTCCTAAATTAAAACCTAAATATCCTTAAATATTAGCTGGAGTAGAGGTGGTGACTAGGGTAAATCGCGCACAAGTTAGACCTGATGAAAAATTTTGCACTGTCGACATTCCTTTAGCCTTGGGCAAGGCCAAGCCTCAACCTTGCCTTCCTACCTTGGGCAAGGCTAACCATCAGATTTTGTCTATCATTAGCTCTTTGCACCAAAATTGCTTTAAAAATATAATATTTTCCAGATGAGCTCCAATCAGCCTTAAAAGACTAGGATTATTTACAAGAAATGTATAAATACTTTTTACGCGAGCACTCTCGGTTCTAACCCATATACATCTGATTACTTAGACCACACATATTCAAATAGCTACTAGCTCTACTCATGTCCCATATTAAGCGAACAATGGAGTAAATTTTATTGCCTGATCTCTTTTTTTTTAAGAATCCTAGTAACTAAATTTCCAAACCATAAACACACAAAAATACTTGATGTCCAAACTGATTTTAATAAATTCCTAAGGTGCAAAGATTCTAAACTAAATTCATACAAAAGTTTATTTTCCTTATTAAATTAACCCTTGAAGTTTCTAATTTCAAAGAATGCTAAGGGCACCATGAAATGTATGATATGAACAAACTGTTAAAAAGATGATTCATTTTCTACTAACACTTTAATAGGTCAAAACAATTATTCTAGGAATTATTTTTGGATAAAAAATCTCTTTTTTTTTGGGAAGGAAGCAAGGTTTAATAGAATGCTAAGGATAATAAATCGAAAAAAAATTTAAATAATGGAGAACATGGGACAAGTGTTATTCCAACATCACTTTAAACCACATCAAGAACCAAAAATTCAGCATTGGACCAAATATTGCTAACAATATATGCACATCAAATATGGATATATCAACAAAAAGTCATCATAAACAAAAAGATTTCAAGAACAAATTTGGTCAACAAAAATCAATAGAATAGTTTATAGAACAAACTTCCCAACATCACCACAAAATCGATAAAAATAACCCAAAAATGTCAACACATTATTACAAAAAAATTCATAATACTACAAAAATAATTCCAACACAACACTTTTATTTCAAACCCCTCCCCCACACTTTCTTCTCGCATTATCCCCAATATAAAATCAAAACAATCGTGGGGAAAAGGGCAACAAAATAAAGAAAGGTAAAAGGGAAACAAATTGCCTTGGTAGAGATTGAGGGTGCTAGCTGGCCACTGTGCTGGAAATATGCCATAAGATCGGAGTACAAGCAACTGAGCTATGTAAACATTGTGGCCAAAGAGGACTCTATGCATTTCATCCAAGCTACTACATCTATGGGTACTACTGGAGTTACTGTACTTATGGTAGTTGAGGCAAATGGTCCAGTTGGCTTTTTAGCATTCCTTTTGAAAATGCAGTCCTTGGATAAAGCACCTACAGCAATAAGAGAAATCACACCATTCTCCCCACAGTGTGATAACTGCGATCTATCTAAAAATTTCAAATCTATGGGAGGCATATAACAAGCAATATGCATGTTTGTTCTAGCAATATCAACTAGACCTCTATTTATAGCCAAACAAATAATCAACGAGCCTAAATATAATTTTTTCGGTTGAATACATAACCTCTCCAATTTAATTCCAAGCCAATGACTTAAATTCACTTTCTTACCATTCAGCATACACCACATAATAAATAATTCAACCTTGGTAAACACAGTAGTATCTTCATTACGAGTAGAATAATTGATGGCAAAAAATGATAAATGATTCTTAAACAGCTATGAATGTAAAATGTTTTGGATTTACCAAGTATGAAATCGATTGCAGGCAAACCAGTTAATTCTCTATAAAATTCTAATGCATCGAAGTCAGCCAGATAATCACATAACATGTCTAGGTATGCACTAGTTTTAAAATTATCCTCAGCTATAAGGCCTATGGCAACATTAAATGAAGTGATAGAAAAATATTGGAAATCATTTGGCATTTGATAGGTCATAGCAAAGGGAGCTACTAAATTAAACTTTTGACCAGAGCAATCAAATGCAAATGTACTGTAAAATTCCTTAATTAAGACGTCATACATTGGGAGATTAATCATGAAAAATGGGCGCCAACCAATGATATCAATCAAAACATTCACTTCATTTAAAACACCTAAGGCATGTAAAGTAGAATCATTAAAAGACCTAGCAGGTATAACCTCCAAGTGTTTAATGAAGTAGTACCTAGTTTTCTACATTTCATCAGCAAATGCAAGATGTTATTGGTGTAAATTGGCTTTTTCGCTATCCAAGCTGTGCTTGTTTCTGTGGTTGGGTTACAATATGTTATGTGTCACTGTCTGCCTCCTCTTTTGAAGAAATTTTGTCCACTAATCTAGCTTTTACCTACCTAGATTGTTACGTAACTGGTCTTTTTTCCTTTGTTGTTAGGGGGTTGTGCCATCGGATTGCTAGATCTTTTGCATCATTGGGTTTGGTAAGTGGTGAAGGGGGGATCGGTGGCGACGACTGCACCCGCTTGTGGTGAGACTACTGTTGTTGCTTGTAAAACTATGGAGGCTGCCGAAGTGAGTCTTGTCATGCTAGTTGAAGTAGTGGGATCTACTGCGATGGCTGGTACAGTAGCTTCTTCTAGTTTTGGCTGGTGCAGTGCTTTGCATCGTCCTAGATAGAGCGACAGGATTTGTTGTGCTGGTTGCTCTAGCCTATGTCGAAGCCGTATAGGTTGCAACTTGCGCTGCTATGGCGGAGGCTATAGCCTGCGCTGCTATAGAGTGGAGCTCTATGGTGCTTGCTGCAACAGGCTATTATAGTGCGGCGTGCAATAGGGTGATGGACTTCTGGTGAGGTATGGGTGATCAAAATAAGGATTGAGGGTGACTATTGTTGTGGGATATTGTAATTTCAAAATGTTAGATTAGGTTTGTGGTTAAGAAAATGTAAAAAAAATAAAACGTGAAGTTAAAACATAAAAGAAATAAATAAAACAAACAAAATTTAAAAAATTACAAACCCATTAATTTGGATGAAGGCCCAAATAAAACATAAAGCCCACAAATATAAAACCCATTAATGAAAAATCAAGCACAACCCTTTATCCAAAAAAAAAAATTCAATACAAGTCCCTTAATCCCCATTAAAAACCCATGCTACAAAAAGAATTTTCCAATTTAAAAAATTAATCCATCATGTGGTTTTTTTAAGAAAAATCTCTTCATACTGCGATGTCAATTATAATACCCTAGTCTTTAGGACTTTGATAAGATGAGAAGGATGTCGAACTTTGGGAATCAATTTATATATAAGAGTTGTTTTGTATTAACCAGTTAGATACTAAGATGGATAGGCAATGATAACTTAAATGGAATTGGTTATACTAAATTCTTTACTTAATTAAACTAATTATCTAATCTTGAATTATAACTTACAAACAATCAATTAAAGCATTAGAATTACAAGACATCAATTGATCATATAAAGATTCAAATAAACACGTAAACATGCATTAATTAGAGAATAAGGCCTACTATCCTTAAGTGCAATTCTCATTGTCAAATAAGGGCATTCCCATCTAGAGTTCATAAGCACTCTCATGTCATTATGGAGATGGATGAGAACTATGAAATTCTATGTCTATTCTTTAACCCCTCAAAGTGAAATCCTTGTCTCCTAAGTGATTTCTAATGTTTAAGTAAGTTTAATTACTTTTCTACGAAAATGTCCCAACTCTCATTGTGAACAAATTGAATAACACATTATATATGGTAATCAAGCATACATAATAAGTTAAGTGCCTAATTAAACTTAAATCATTCATACATGAAACAAGATGATTTTATTAATGAAGATCAATTAATACTTGCAATTTTAACAAACAAAGTTAGTTTAGATACATATTGGCAAAACAAATACACAAGGAAGAGGAAATAGTATTAAGCAAAATCTATAGAGAAAAGAGGAAAAAGAATGGTCGGAGACTCTTCAATGCTTCTTCAGAAAAATACTTGAGTGTTAAATGACCTATTTTGATCTCTCTTCTTCCTTGAAGTATTCTTTTTCCTCATAATATTTTCTAATTGATTTGAAAGTTATATGGTAGTTTTTTTATATCCAAAATATGGTTATCTTCATGTATTTATAGATCCAAAGGTGTCCCAATTTGTGTTTTTTTCAGAGAGGGATGCAATTCTGAAGAGGTGTGTGAAAAATTGCATTGGTTGGTCTAGGTGACGAGTTAGCACACTGGTGCCGAGTTGGATGAGTCGGCATGATCATAACGATTTGGTACACTTTTAGTTGCTTTGTGACTCAGTTCATCATGCCACGAGTTGGCATACTAAGTCACTATAATGAGTTGGCAAAAGCTCCAAAACCACTTTAAGATCTTTTTTTTTTCAATTCTTCAATAAAAAAATCCCTCATATATGCTTCATTTCATCCAATTAGGTACATTTAGCCTACAAAACAGAGAAGGTATAAAAAGTAACCTAAAACATAACAAAATACATGTATTAAACTAACAAAATGATGCAATAATAAATAAAATGGCTCTGAAAAATCACATGACATCACTTTACCCCCACCATAAAGCAAGTAAGCTACCCAACTTCCACCTGCAAAATAAATCAAAAAAATGTTAATGAGCTTATTAAGGTAGGAGAAGGCAATGAGTAAAAATATAAAAATGCTAGAATTTAAATCTAAACAATGACAGTTCAGCCTTAGGCAAGGCTAAATAATGGGTTGCACTCCTAATAGTGCCTGTCTTTAACATCTTTGGCTAGACTTTCGTAGGCTTAATCCTCATTTTCAGGAACTACCAACTGTGATTTCATATTCCACTTGAGCTGAAAATCCTTTATAGAATGGTTTTAACCTATGCCCATTAACGTTTAAAATCTTACCATTCTCTAGACTTTTAATTTCCACTGCACCATAAGCAAAAATATTAGTAATCACAAAAGGTCCGATCAATCTAAACCTTAATTTTTCTAGAAATAATTTCAAGCGTGAATGAAAAAGTAAAACTTTCTGTCCAATTTGAAATTCTTTCCTAAAAATAATTTTTTTTCATGGAATTTCTTTGTTTTTTCTTTATAAATTTTGCAACTCTTATACACTTCATTCCTCAATTCTTCTAGCTCCTGCAATTCTAATTTACAATTTTCACTTGCTACATCCATTGCCATATTACACCGTTTAATGGCCCATAATGCTCTGTGCTCTAACTCCAACTGGCAAGTGGCATGGCTTTCTATACACCAATCAGTATAGGGACATACCGATAGGTGTTTTATAAGCTATTCTTTAGGCTCAAAGAGCATCTTTTAATTTTGAACTATAATCTTTTGGGGTTGGATTCAACGTCTTCTCAAAGATAGACTTGACTTCTTTATTGGAAATCTCAGCCTGGCCACTAGTTTGGGGGTGATAGGTAGTAAATAAGCAGTGGGTTACAACATACTTCTTTAGTAGAGCCTTTATAATTTTATTACAAAAATGCGTCCCTCTATCACTTATAAGCACTCTTAGTGTACCAAACCTACAAAAATATTGTTCTTTAACAAAATTCACAATAGTTTTAGCATCATCATTCCTTATGGTTTTTGCCTTAACCTATTTAGAAATGTAATCAACTGCAAGTAAAATGTAAGAATTGCCAAAAGAAGATGGGAATTGACCCATGAAATCAATACACCACGCATCAAATATATCACAAGCTAATATAGACATGAGTGGCATTTGGTCTCTGTGTCCTAAGTTACCTATTCTTTGACAACTGGCGCAAGACTTATAAAACAAATAACTATCATGAAATAAATTAGGCCAACACAAACCATATTCCAACACTTTACGGGCTATTCTCTTTGGACCAAAATGGCCTCCATATACCTGTAAGTGATAGAATTATAGTATGAAGTGCACTTCATCTTTTGGAATGCAATGTCTAATAATTTTCTTAGAAAAATATTTTTATAAATACGGTTCATCCCATACAAAGTATTTGGAGTCTCTTCTCAATTTATCTTTCTCAAACCTGGAGAAGTCATCTGGAACAACACCTGTACCTAAGAAATTCACTATATCAGCATACCAAAGGCTGATTGTATTTACAGTAAATAAATTTCATCTGGAAATTCATCATTCAAAGATAATGCTTCCTCATTTAACAGCAAACGACTAATGTGATCCGCCACTAAATTTTTAGACCCTTTCTTATCTCTAATCTCAATATCAAATTCTTGCAGTAAGAGAATCCAACGAATTAAGCAGGATTTGGCTTCTTTTTTCTTCAACAAGTACCATAATGTTGTATAATTAAAAAGACATTGCTTTAGTGCCCCAACAAATATTGACAAAATTTTCCTAAAATAAAAACAACTGCTAGGAGTTCTTTTTTTCGTTGTAGAATAATTACTTTGGGCACTATCTAGTGTTTTTAAAGCATAATAAATCACATGTGGATTTTTCTCAATTTTTTGATCGAGAACAGCCCTCACAGCATGGTTACTAGCCTCACACATCCCAGTTAGGCTGTTGGATTATGGATGCAAATATTAGCTTCTCCTTTAATTCATCAAATACATCTTTGCAAGCTTGATCAAAATCAAATGCTATATCCTTTTGTAACAACTTTCACAATGGTTGGGTGATTTTGGAAAAATATTTAATAAAACACCTATAAAAACTTGCATGTCCAAGAAAAGAACAAACTTTTCATACACTGGTGGGATAAAGTAGAGACAGAATAACATTTATTTTAGTTTGGTCTACCTTAATTCCTTTTGAAGGCACAATATGTCCCAAAATCAATCCTTGATTGGCCATAAAGTGACATTTTTCATAGTTTAAGACCAAGTTGGACTCCAAACATCTCTTCAATATTTTGACAATTACCATAAATCATAAAATCATCCATAAATACCTTTATAATTTTCTTCATAGAGCATTACAAAGTCCAAATGGTATCCTCCTATACGTGAATGTGCCAAAAGGGCAAGTGAAGGTAATTTTCTCTTAGTCTTTTAGTGCAATCGGTATTTGATAAAAATATGTATAGCCATCAAGATAACAATAGTAAGATTTTTCCAGCAAGTCTTTCCAACTTCTTATCAATAAAAGAAAGTGGAAATTATCTTTTCTAGTTGAATCATTCAACTTCCTATAATCTATACAAACCCTCCACCTATTTTGAACTTGGGGGATACCAATTCACCATGTTCATTCTCCACCACTGTGATACCTGCCTTCTTTGGTACGAATTGGATTGGGCTCACCCATTTGCTGTTCGAGATGGGTTAGATCACTCCTGCATCTTTTGAATTTTCTTTTTCTCAACTTCCATCATTGGCGGGTTTAAATGCCTTTAAGCTTGTCTACTTAGCTTGATGTTTTCCTCCAAGTGGATTCTATGCATACATGTGGATGAACTTATTCCTTTAATATCAGCAATGGTTCATCCAATTGCCTTTTTATACTCCCTTAAAGCTTGAATCAACAATTTTTCTTCCTTTGAATCAGCTTGCTGAAGATAATTACTGTAAGTATTTTCTCCTCACCCAAGTAGGTGTATTTCAAGTGGTTGGGTAGCACCTTCAGCTCTAATTGAGGTGTTTGTAAAATAGATGGCAAAAGGCTTTTTGTTAGTACTAGGCATTCCTAAAGGATTGGGTTCACATACCATTGGCTTCAAGGTTGCCGACTCCAACACCACTTTCTGCAATTCGTCTTCTAAATTTAATTCCTCTTTAAGTGCATCAATTCTATCCCTGTGTACATTTTTATTCAAAGTAACCTATAGCTTATCATCCCTACTCATTTCAAACACTTTTTGGGTTAAAAGTTCAATCATATCAATCCCACACACAGAAGACACTTCACATGGATATTTCATGGCATCATAAACATTAAATTGAACTATTTTACCATCAAATTTCATAGTAAGAGTACCTTTATGCGCATCAAGTTTTGTCCTAGTTGTTTGAAGGAAATATCTTCCTAATAAAATATCAAATGACTCCAAAGATTTGTCATCATCTTTCATATTAATTACATAAAAATTAGTAGGAAAAATTAAGCCATTAACCTAAACTAAAATATCCTTCAATAGTCCCTTCGGATAAATAATTGATCGATTAGCAAGTTGGATTACTACTATTGTTTCTTTTAAGGGTCCAGCATTTAAAGAAGAATAAATGGACTTAGGCATAATATTTATAAATGCACCTAAATCACACCTAACTCTCTTAATGCATAAATTGCTAATTTTCCAAGAAATAACAAACATACTTTTATCTCTAGATTTTTGAGACATTTTTCTTTGAAGTACAAATGAAACATTCTCACCCACATTTATTTTTTCATATCCAACCAGTTTTTTCTTGTTAGTACACAGTTCTTTAAAAAATTTAGCATATTGAGGTATTTATTTAATAGCATCAAGCAAAGAAATATTTACCTTAACCTTGTAAAAAGTCTTAAATATATCTTTTTCTTACTTTTTCTTCTTTGATTTGGATAATATTTTAGGAAACGGGGGTTGCATCACTAAAACAAGGGACTGTTCTAAATTTTTATCTTTGGCACATTCCTTTTCTTCAATTTTGACCTCTTTTTTAGCTCTTTTTGTTATTTTCTGGTTATCCTTATTGGGCAGGGGTTGCTCCAGTCTTTTCCACTCGTTAAAATAATTGCACTTCTATTTTATCTTAGATTTTCTATGGATTATGAGGATAATCTTCCTTGGAATTCCAATCTACCTATTGAGGTCACTATTTGGTTCACTTGCCTCTCTAAGTTTTGAATGCTAGTCTTTGTTTCCTATTGAAATTATTGCACATTTGTTGCTAATGATTGAACAATTTCATTAGTAGACAAACCTGGTTTAGGAGCTAGTTGAAGGAGCTATTATGGTGGCCTTGGATGGAATTGTTGTTGTGGATTTTGCTGTCTCACACCATAAGTAAAATTTGGATGATCACGTCACCCCGAATTGTAGGTGTTGGAATAAGGATCATATTTCCTAGGGAGCTGTCTAGCAAATCTACCTAGTGTATTTACTTATTCTTGTGAATTAGCTTGTAGAGTGGGGCACATATTAGTCGAATGTCCAGTCCGAATTGTAGGTGTTGGAATAAGGATCATATTTCTTAGGGAGCTGTCTAGCAAATCCACCTAGTGTATTTACTTATTCTTGTGAATTAGCTTGTAGAGTGGGGCACATATTAGTCGAATGTCCAGTATAAGCATAAATCCTACACACTACACTTGGGGAGGTTTACGTACAACTATATTTTGAACAAGAAGAGTTAGATTATTAAGTTTTTCTTTAATGGAAGAAAATTATACCTCATTTACTCTTTTTGGAAGGTCTTGACATCTCCCAAATTGTTGGGTTGTGGCTGCCATATTTTTAATCAACTTACAAGCTTGTATTAGAGTTTTGTTGTTAAGGCTTTTCCCACTTATTGCATCAATCATTTTCTTTTCCATGCTCAACATTCCCTTATAAAAATATTGAATAAGAGATTGATCTATAATACCATATTGGGGACAATTTGCACATGGCTTTTTGAACTTTTTCCAATAATCATGAAGTGATTCTACATCTCTTTGTATGATTCCACTTATTTCCCTTCAAATTACAACAGCTCCGAAAGCTGGAAAAAATTTATCCAAGAATAACCTTACCATATAAGTCCATGTGGTGATGGTTCCAAATGGCAAATTTAATAACTAGTCCTTTACTAAGTTGGCCGATGAAAATGGAAAGGCCCTTAACTTCACTTGTTCCTTTGTAACTCGATATGGCTTTATTCTTGAGTAAATTACATGGAATTCCTTCAAATGTTTGTTAGGATCCTCATTTTTCAAACCACGAAAAGTGGGCAGTAAGTGAATCAACCCCTATTTCAACTCAAAAGTAATGTCCAAGCTAGATAAGTGATACACAGAGGCTACTGGTCCAATGGTGGTGTGTCCTCAAAGTCCTTTCCACCATCTCTTTTTCTTTTATTTCAACTAGAAGTTCAATAGGATCAATCACAACTTTATCTTCCTGCTGTTTAGAAGAAGTTTTAGCAAGTTTTTTTCGTATCCCTGTTTGTTTCCTCAATCTCCAAGATGTTTTCTCAATTTCAGAGTCAAATAGAATTTCTCCTGAAATTTCAGACTTGGTCATTAAAAAATTAAATCAAGTTAGAATAGTCTCCAACAACGGCATCAAAATTTGATGGGTGTTAAAGCCACAAAAAATAAATCCTATCTTTTCCTAGGAAAATAAATTGTAACTAGGACAAGAAAGGTTCGAATCCACTGAGACTAGCACTAATTTAATTCTAAACAACTAGAATGTTAGTAAATAAAAATAAATGGGGTATTTTATGGACTAAGAACTAAAAATAATGAGCTAAATCAAATAAATAAAGATGTAGAAAATTAATTAAAATAAATTCAATGGATGGTAAATTCCAAATAAAGATATTCGCAGCACAAGATTCAATTTACTGATCATGGATAAAGAAATAATTTTTAAATCATACAATGGATCGGTTATAGTCGTCAACTTCACGCTCCCGACCAATCTTTTCGTATTAATGGATTAACCAAGTGAGACTGTAATTAATCCATAACTAATAAAAAAACCGTTAAACAAGTAAAATAATTTAATCTATTAACAACATTACGGTTTATAAAGATCCAACCTAAGCCAACTAACCTACAAGCCTTGAGCTTTGACTCTAAAAGAGTGCACAAAACCCAGTTTATTAATAACTATGTCAGCCGAAATCCCACTAACTCTAGTTTCAAGCAAAACAAGAATGGAAATTTGACACAATTTTACCAGATTCCTAGCATAAACTGCAAAATCCTTTTGGCCAGACCCTTAACAGTTCCAAGATATAATTTTTAGTTCTATTAAAGAAAGGCAAAGAGGGAGAATACACCTTAGGAAATTAAAATGTGTGTTGTAGCAGCACCATCCACTATGAGACTGGAACCTACTAGCAAAACAGTTGTATCCATCTGTTAAGCTGAGTTTTCCAGATTAACAAAATCAGAGAGGAGATCGGTAACATCATTAATTTTAAACACATAATCCCTACTTTTTCTTCTGCCTTTAGGATAACTATTTCACAACTACTCTTGAAACTTCTTTTATTAGGAGGTCTCACATTGCCCACAGAAAAGGCTCTTCAATTTGCTGCCCTGATGTATCATTCTATCTTATATAGAATATGTCTGGATGAGCTTAGAAATAGAAGGTATGGACCTATAATGGCCTTGTGAGAGTTAGAATCCAAAATTGGAGAAATAACATTGTCTAGTTGACAATTTTGCTCATAAGACATTTGTTTATTACTTTTGAAGTTGAGGGTAGCTTCTACTTAGATGGGGGTGACCATGTTGACATCACAATTCTCTTTTTATTCTTGGTTCACCTGAGGAATATCACAAAAAAAAAGCTTGAATTGACCTGCTCTTTAGTACCAGATTTTTCCTGCTGCATATGAGGCCCCGACGAACTGCCAAACAATAAATTGTTCCTAACCATAACCTTAGCTGCCTTGCTAAATTCAGGCCCTTGGAAATTACTTCCCACCTTGGAATTAATATGCTTAGTACCTTGGTCTTTCATGGGAGACTTAACTTTTCGATCAGTAGCAATCATACATGAGTTATCTGCTTGAGAAAGGAGCTCATTAGTCTTATTAATACCTGAGAAAGCTGAAAAATGCGAGCCTAAATATTTATGATCATTAGAACCTGACCCATTATATTGACCTGCATTGTTATCCAAACTGCTTTTGCCTCGTCTTGGACTACCATCCAAGGTCCAAACTTTGAATCAGCTTTGGAATATTCAGTAGCAACATTAGAAGTGTCTCCCTTTTCAGCGATGCTATCATTGGAAAATAAAGGGCTTGTATCAATTGATTCCTTACTACACACCTAGAGGCATTGATCTTTGGAGTGACCGTATTTTCCAGACATAAAGCATATTCTGTATAAACCCTCAAACTCAACCTTTATAAGTCTATTCTTAATTTAAATATAAGAAACTAGAGGTTTCGTAAGATCCAATTTAACAACAACACAGGCAAACTTGACACGTTTGGAGACAGAAGTAATATAATCTATTTTTACAATCTTCCCGATACTAGCATCTATTTGCCTAAGAACACGCTTGTGATAATAGTGAAGGGAAAACCTAGAAAGCGAACTCAAGCCACAACCAATGTCATACTATTATGATCCGTAGAGAAATAAGAATGCCAAGGTTGCATAGTAAGGTAATGCTCCATAATTATCCACAGTTGACCAACCAATACATTGATGTAATCATCTAAACTTTAATCTATCGATGGTTCATAAATAATTGTTCATTTAAACTTAATCCATTAATGGTACAATTTAAAAATTTGTCAGCTTGGGTGCTTGGCGGTCAACGAGCATGACCCTTCACCTTTTTGTTTTGTTTTCTTAAGCGAATCACAACACGAAGTCGTCTTTTTGCTCAAAACTTCACCCCGCCACCACGAGTAGTTCCATCAACACACGGTTTCTCTCATAAAAAATTCGTCACTGAAACCAATTTCTTTACCTCATCGGTGTGGGTCTCTCACTGTTCGTTTATCAACCAATCTATCAATAACACGTGCCCATCTAATTTGCGGGAGATGCACCTAAAACCAATAATTGGTAAGCACAAAAAAGTAGCAGTTTATCCTGACCAACCTCAACTGATATAGTAAAACATGAAGGAAATGACATTATTCACCCACCAACATCGTTTTTGCTAATATAAATGAAATTTGAGAATCAAGGATAATTCGGTAAAACAGGTTCTCATCCCTCAATCCTCCCTGTTTCGCTTCGAAAATAAGAAAAACAAACATGGCGGTGAAGGTTTATGGTCCGGCTTATGCTTCGCCGAAGCGAGTGATTGTTTGTCTTATTGAGAAAGGAATCGAATTTGAGACTGTTCCTCTTGATCTCATCAAAGGAGAGAACAGAACTCCTGAATTTCTCAAACTACAGGTTTGTTCTGTTTCTTTTTTCGAAAATTGTATCGATTGATTTTGTTGTTTGATCATCTCTGAAACTTTGTTTGTCAAATTGAAAAGCCTTTTGGAGCAGTTCCTGTAATTCAAGATGGAGAGTTCACTCTTTTCGGTAATTCTCTCTTTACTCTCTACCACTAGGGTTTGGATAAAGGTCCAATTTAGTTTTCAAATTTTCTGCAAAAGATAAATTTACTTTGAAATTAACTGATAGCATGTTTCAATTCATTCCATTTTATAAAGGATTTTTTTTTATTATTTTTAATTTCTGCATTATTTACTGTATAATTAATTATATAAAAAAAAAATTTATGAAATATGATTGTTTAAAAAGGTTGGACATAATTTTGTTAAATTTTGTATGAAGTCAGATTATAAATTTTGTATAAAGGTTGGACAAAATCTCAAAGTCTGGGTGGAGACTCTCTGCCAGCTGTTAATCTTTCATTTATAATGATGCATTGTTGGGTTATTTTGAGTTATGGTTATTAGATTCATGATTTTCTATAACATGATTGTAGTTGTAATATTTCAGTATTTATGTGGGAGAGAAAATTTTTTTTACCAACGCTCTGATTATCCGATCAAACATTGCATAATGCATGACACGCAGTACACCGAATTACTACTAAAAATGATTGCATGCTAATTCGATGTTAGAAAAAAAAAATTCTCATCACTGGCCGAAATTTAAACCCTTATTTACATTAAAATGAAATATATGATTTAAAGTTGAGTGTGATTAAATTTGGGTGTAGAATCGCGAGCAATCATGAGGTATTACTCAGAAAAGTACAAGAATCAGGGAACTGATTTGCTTGGAAAGACAATAGAAGAGAGAGAGGTGTTGTGGAGCAATGGCTGGAAGTGGAAGCACAAAACTTCCACCCACATATTTACAACATGACCCTTCACATTTTGTTTGCCTCGGCATTGGGATTTCCCGCAGATGAGAAAGTAATCAAAGATAGTGAGGAAAAACTATCAAAGGTTTTAGGTGTTTATGAAGAAAGGCTTTCAAAGAGCAAATACTTGGCTGGGGATTTCTTTAGCCTTGCTGATCTTAGCCACTTGCCCTTTACTCAGGACCTAGTTGGTCCCATGAATAAGGAGTATATGATCAGAAATAGAAAGCATGTTAGTGCTTGGTTGGATGACATTAGCAGCAGGCCATCTTGGAAGAAGGTTCTCCAGCTCTAAACTACTCTATGGATGAATCAGATTACTACTAAAGGAGTTTGCCTACGGTAGATGCTAAATCCGACTGTTAAGGGTTAATTCTCGAAATTCATAACAGAGAAATTATGACAGTTAAATTTAGTGTGTACTGTGTACCTTACCTAAGACTTGACTGAAGTGTGTTTGCGCTTGTTTATATCTCTTTTCAAGTATTGTCATTTGCGTTTGTTTCTTTTCAGCTTTGCTAATAATAAAGATAATAAAGCTTTGATTAGTTCTATTTCTTACTGATTTTCTCCAATATATATAGAGTTTAGATTCCTGTAGAGTATATAAAATCTTGGTTTCTTCTGTTTTGATGCTCTATATGAGAAAATAATTTCTTCTTTTCTTCCTCAACTATTGCCCATCAGTCACTCATAGCTGTTTCGATAGTTAATTATTTTAGTGGTCACAAAAGGTATAGGAATAATCATACTATGCTTGCCAAACTAAAAATGGAACGGCAATATTATCAAAATTTTTATTAATTTTACCAGAAGTAAATAGTACAATTTTTGTCCTCACACCTATCAGGTATAACTTCAAGCCACGTGAAATTAGACTGACACTTTATAATTGAAAAATTAATTTTATGATCCGATTAAATTTATTTGTGGTAAAACTTACGAAAGATATGCTGATTTTACGATTAAAAAAAATGTCACCACAATGTGAATATATTTATATTTTTGTGACCATTGAAATAATTAATTTTACAATTGAAAGGTCCATTTCGCTCAGATAATGAATTGATTGATAGCTGATATCCATTAATAGAAGTTGGTTAATAATTAATATTTAATTATTTCATAAAGTTATAAAAAGTTGTTACTTTTTGATTATATATATATATATATATATATATATATATATATATATATATATATATATATATATATATACCGTATTTAATAATAAAATAAATTTTAATAAATTGTTTAAACTAATAACTTGATATAGAAAAAAAGGATTTTTTACAAAACTATACAGAAAAAAAATAATAACAAAAAATACAATATTTCGCTAATATTTTCATAAATACAACTTTTAAAATTTTTAATATAAAAAATACAACTTTTATTTTCATAAAATAACTTTTATACTTTCTCTTGTTAAATTTTCTGTTCTCATTTTCAGAATTCTCCAATTTCTAACTTCCCTAATTTTTTACTATCCTCTCTCCAATAACCACCCTCTCCGATCACCGATGACTCTTCATCTCCATTGATTTCGAGACCAAAAATCATTTTTTGACGTTACTCTTCTCCTTCTAAATGGGGTTTTTAGGCCTCAACTACTTCTCCGGCAATAAATCTCCGACAAGTTCTTTCTGCTTTAATGGCCAATCTCAACAAAGAAGACAACAAACAAGTCATTACTCTTGGCCATGGTGACCCTTCTTCCTTCTCTTGTTTTCGTACAACTTCTATAGCTGAAGATGCCATCATTGATGTCGTTAAAGGATATGGAGGTTTGCAAGCATTATTGATATATTTTATTAGTAATCTTGCAAATTTGCATTTTATGTGCTTTGTAATAGTTGGTTTGAGTTTGAATGCATGCATTTCTACTAGGTTGGTTATGCTTAGCTGAATTGTTTCTTTTGAGCCAAATTACAAATGCAATTTTTTTTTGGTACTTAGAAGTTAATTGTCTAGCTATGAACATCTAAATTAAAAATTGAGAAAAATATCATCAGCCATATGAAATTTTTGAGTTTTTGCTGTTAAATTCCTATACTTTTATTTTGCAATATTGAGAGTGAGACATATTGACTAACTTGTGATTTTACCATCCAAAGTTAAGTTTGCCAGGAATAAAATGAAATATATACATGCTCATACATACATTGTACGGTGCAGATATTTATATAAATGGACATTATGTATTTGGTTTGACTGGTTAGTTGGTTGATGATCTAGTTCTATATGCTTGGAATCTATTTTGATTTGTTTACTGCTGTTACAGATTCCTGAGAGTAGGTGCATTTTCTCTGCTTCTTTCAATGGCTAATGTTACAGCTAATGCTAATATTAATTATCAAACAATTATGATCCTATTGTGCCATAAAATGTATGATTCACAAACAGTATTTTTAATAGCAGAATAGTATAAAAATCTATTAACTTATGTCTGCTTTCTTGATTCATATTGGAAAAATGATATGATTTGAATTTGTTCAACTAAGATGACTCTTCCTGATGTTTACTTATTCATATCTCAGGCAAAATGGTAGATACTCGATATTGAAGCTGGAACATTTGTGTTTGAGGTATTGTGAATAACTTGATTTTATTTTGGTTATGTTTAAGTTAATACACACCCTCTAATTGAATGTGAGCGGATGTATATAAGTAAACAATATTATAAGATTGAATGACTAAATTTCATTTCACTGTATACACCATGTGTACTTATTATATAAATCATGTGTACATAATGTATACACTTACACTTATTGTATAAATCGTGTGTACATAATGTATACACTGTGTGTACTAGTTGTATACATTGTGTGTACTAGCTGTATACACAGTGTCTACATCATGTATATATAGTGTGTACTAGTTATGTATACCATGTATACATGTTGTATATACCGTGTGTGCTTGTTATATATACAATATGTATTAATTGTATACACCGTGTGTACTAACTGTATACATAGTGTGTACATCATGTATACACAATGTGTATTAGTTGTGTACATCGTGTGTACTAATTATATACACAGTGTGTATATCATATATACTAGTTGTACATTCCATGTGTACTAGCTGTATATACAGTGTGTATACACCGTGTCTACACTCCAATTGGTATGTGCTTACTCATGACATCGTTCTTTCCTTTTTGTTTCATCCTTTTTTCTTTTGATTAAATTTTTCCCCTTTTATCCATAAAATTGTAACAAAGCTAAACTACAACTTAAAGTGTTGATGTATACTTAAATTGTTGTGCGACTATTATGATGCTCATGTAGCATATTTTTGTCTTTATTCATATCTTTGTAGTGAACGTTTAGGTCGTGAATAGCTCATCCTCCTCTTATTCCCTCATCAGATCCATGAACAACCATGTGAAGTCCTTGTATGATAATGCATGGCAGTGGACCCTATAATGTGATATGGATGCCTTCGGTGTAGTTGCTATTCTTAAAGATAATTTAGTCCACTGAATATTATATTTTAGTATTTGGGATGATGATCTAGAATTGTCCAGAAGAAGCTTTGCTTTCTCCATTCTTCTACTAATTTTTTGTTATTAGTTTTTCAAAAATTGGATTGATCTTCTGATATAGTAGATAGGATTATAAGTTTTACTTTGCACTTTGTGACGAATAATACTATCTAATATGCTAATTAAGCCATTTATGCATAGAACCTTTAGTACATCAACTAATCAATTAATCATCACTTCCTGTGAGCTGAATAAAGAAAATTAGATAATAATTGTTGAATTTTTAGAATTGTAAGCAGATAATGATTGTTGAACTTCCTATTTATTTTAATTATTTTTGTATACTATTTGAAATATTATTATTGCTCCTTTAAACACATAATCTTGTGTAAGTTTCATAATAAGATCTAAGATTCATTGCTTTAGTAACATGCATATCGTTTATCTTATTAGAAAAGTCAAAACCTCATAGCCAAGGACTAGCTACTTTTGTTATTGAATATTAAAATTTCAAAGGCTTAAGAGATTTGCAACTTGCTAATATAAGCTTAATTGATGCTAATGATGAATCCAATTGTACGTCACATACTCTTTACATAAAACAAATAAAGGAGATAGACACCTTAATCGTTACTTTATTATAGCCATGTGTCTAGTGACTGATTGATTTCATAGTGCTAGTTTGACATGGAGATGACTCCATGTTAAGCAATAATGCATGAGTAAAATCATATATTCAAGATAGGATTTTACTTCTTTACATTGTTGAGCTGAGAACAGGTAATTAACAGATTAATAAAAATCTAAAGAAAATATTGGAAATAAATAGGCATTAAATTTTCAAAAGCTAATTTAACAACCGAGCCTAAGTACATATGTTAACATGATACATTCACAGCTGATCAGCTAATAAGAAATGATGAAGCTTCTGACTCTTCTTGAGATTGCAGTAACCAAATGTATCTACCTTCTGCTCATGCCAATCGAAATGCTTGAATATAGCTCTTTCATCCACCTACACATTAAACCAAGATCATTAATTCTTAAACTGAGATTAAGCATTAAACCATGTGCTAATCAGTAATTTTTTTAAACTAATATACAATTCAACGCTCAAGGGAAATGAGAAGAAATGCAATGTTAAACTTTTTATACAAAACAAAAGCAATGACAGTTCCAGATCAAATTAATCCTATTATTATTTTTGCTGATACTTGCGGACCAAAGTCCATCAAGTAGAAATGTTAATTGTAATTTGTTTAGTCCTGTTATATCCTCCTAGACATTAGCATATAAAGGAATAATAAGTGTTGCTGATAATTTAGGTCCTATCATCATTGATGGAGAAAGTAGCATTCTCATACATCAAATTTTATCAAATTTGAGTAGAGCCTTCACATAAGCAGGGTTAGCATTTAATACCTGCATATTTTTTTCAAAACTATCAGAAAAAATGCTTAGTGATGGAAGTGACATGTGCAATCAGTTTTAAAATAATTGACTTTCAGAAGTTATACTACTAAAATCCTATATAATCTATTTTCTTAGCCTTATCTAATTAAGCAATTACAAAAATTAACAGTTATATTGTAATCCCAGTGACATCTGCCTTACCCGCTGAGCACTGAAATCCTATTACTGAATATGATTTTCACACAAGGATCAATAACTACTAAATTAAGCAATATAGACAATAATTTAATAAACATGACACCCTACTAGAACTATTTAATCTAGCAAAATATACTTTGTTTTGGAAATACTCGAGATCTACTTTGTATAAGATAAGTAATATATTTTTTTAAAGATAATTTGATTTTATTTTGATAAAAATATTAGCAAACTCAAAGTTTACTAATAGATGCAAATATTAGTAACCTGAAGTTTACTAATTGTTGTACAAATATTAGTAACATATTGTTTATCAATTATACAAAAATCAGTAAACATGAAGTTTATTGATTAAGTGATACTAATATCAGTAAACCTGAAGTTTATTGATTATATATAGTAAAATTGAAAATTGAAACAAATACTAATAAACATGAAGTTTATTAACTATCACAAATATTAGTAAACACGAAGTTTACTAACTATTTAATATTAATATTAAGAAACTTGATGCTTATCTATTGATATAAATATTGATATAATAAAAATAGTAAACATAAAGTTTACTAATTAATAATTGATTATTTGGCATGACCGGTTTGATCAATCCGGATCAATTATATAATGCATAAATTATTGAGAATTCATACATACATATTTATTAAAGAACCAGAAGTTTCTTTTAATTCAATTTAAGAAATTCTCATAATCTACTTGTTCTCAAGAAATATTACTAACGTATCACTAGCTAATAAAAGGACTGAATTTCCTTCATTTTGGAATGAATAAAGATAATATATGTGGACCCACTATCCACCATGTGAGCCACTCAAATATTTTATAATTTTTGAAAGATGTATCGATAAAATGGTCACATGTGTATTTATTATCAACTCACAACCTGCAGTTTATGAGATTATTCAAATTAAGTGCACAATTTTCAGAATATGTAATCAAGATATTTTATTGATAATACTAGCAATCATATGTCAAGGGTAAATGATTGTTATAAGCTCATTGTACATATTCATACTCAAAGGTATAGCAAAAATATTTATTTAATGCCTCTGAATAATTGTTAGATATTTTTATGAGAACAATAGTGTTATTTTTATATATGGATATATAATTGATGTAAGCAATACTTACATGTATTATTCCAATAAAGATCATAAATTCCTCAATTACAATTTTAGTTGAAAATTGCATTTTAATTAATAGCTTTCCTAATATCAGGGAAAGAAAGCAGCTAAAATAAATAAATAAATACAATATGTATATTTTAGATCCTCATATCGTGAACCTGAAGTTCAAAAAATTAGTTAATTATGATGCCAATGTATTTGTTAGTTTATAAAGATTTATTAAATCTCATTTGTATTAACTGCAAATGCTCCAATTCAAAACAATATCCTAGTAGGACAATTTGCCTTGTAAGGTAAATTATTCGATTCCAAATAATTATAAAATTTATAAATGGCAAAGGGCAAATAAATCTATATGGTCATATTATAGAGGTGGGTACTCTTTAAGAAACCTATGACATAACTAATTTTAAAATCCCAGAAGTGGTTCAGGTACCTAAAATTAAATAAGAGATCTCAATATGTCATTTGTTAATAAAAAGAACCGAAAAGGATGAAAGTTGTCAACAATATTTCAGTATAAAAATATTAAAGTTGATATTTTCAACATAGTAAGGATCTTAAAATTAAATTTATTGAAAAATACATATATTAATTGCATTCAATATGAATTTTTGGACCTGTTGTTCAAAATATTGAAAAATATGATGCCAAAGAGTACTATTGATATTTATGCAATAAACAACGAAGTCGTAAAATATAATTTATTTTATAACATTTATTGCAATGGATTGGCATAGATTGTAAAAATACACATTTTCTTATAATAAATACAATAAGTGTTTATTGTTTGTCAGATTGGTAATATATTAGTATGTAACTAATTGATATTATTTGCCTATTTAATAATAAAATTACATACAATTTTTAAAAGATTTATCATGCATGAAGCATATAAATACTTCTAGTAATTGTCAAATTGTTACTTAAAATTACATATTGTTTTAAAGATTTTAGTTCTCTATATAATTTTATATATTTTATTTGTATAATTTTATTATCTTTAAGTAATTTTTTAAAAATATTTGAATTAAGTTATTAAATGCATTCATTTGTTATAGCTATTATATGATTT
Source organism: Excoecaria agallocha (assembly GCA_037975025.1). Taxonomy (NCBI): domain Eukaryota; kingdom Viridiplantae; phylum Streptophyta; class Magnoliopsida; order Malpighiales; family Euphorbiaceae; genus Excoecaria; species Excoecaria agallocha. The sequence continues at coordinate 562 of JBBPFJ010000749.1, read as the reverse complement.
TATTGTGTACACATCATTAAATTATTTTTATTACATTTATTTCATTCCTTCAAATTAATGAAGCAATGTAGAATTATGGCTATAAAAATTGTATGTTCAAGAAATGATAATTATTACTATTATATGATTAATTTTTACCACCAAAAGTGATTGATAATTAAGAGAAAGAATGAGAATGGTTAAAAAAATCATTTCAGAATAGATAACTTATTTATGATATAATATAAAATTACATTGGTCATATACCCATTGTACGTATGACTATATTATTAGATTTTATAAAATTTTTCATCTTAAATGAATGAAAGATGTGTAGATGAATTTGTATGTGCTTATATACAACAAGTAATTTTATAAAATAAGTTTTATTTATTATTTTTCAGGTCATGCATCATATATCCAGAAGATATATGACTCATTTTTTTTAAAAAAAAACTTTATAATATTACGTATCGAAACTCTGCATACACAAATTTAAAATTGTGTACCAATATTTTTATAAAAGAAAGAAAAATACATGTTGTACTCTTTTTTCTTTAACTAAGGTTTTTAATGAGGCAAC
>JBBPFJ010000748.1:0-24173 GCA_037975025.1 Excoecaria agallocha | reverse complement strand
TTTTGTTATATAAATCAAGTTATTGATTTTTTTTACAAATATATTATTATTTTTTTATAAAATAGCAATTTACTGTAATTTTTATAACAAAATAAACTTACTAAAATATGACAATAGAATTAATTTATTGATTTTTTCACAAATATATATTTAATTTTTTTATAAAATAGCAATTTACTGTAATTTTTTTTATAAAAAAAATAAACTTACAAAAATAAAAAAATGGTAAGTAGTTATTAGTGGGAATTGAACTCACAATCTTTGCAAATTAAAAAATGAATACTTATCAATTGTACTATAAATAATAATTAATATTAGTATGACATATTATTTATAAATTTAATAATAAAAATTGAAAAATATACAAAAATATTGGTGATGAAAATTGAACTCAAGATCTTGTAAATTCACAAAAATGCATACCACCTGTACTACAGGTAATAACAGTTTTATATATGAATATTTTTATTAATATAATAATTGGTGAAGATAAAAATTTAATATTTGAAATCGCTGTACTGTACAACAGTTTTAGATTTTGAAATCGCTGTATAATGTAGTGATTTCAGAGAAAAATTAAATTTTTTTACGTGAATTTTATGTCTAAAATCGCTATATATCAGAATAATTTTGAAAAATATTTTAATTTTATAAATAATTTTTGATATATTTTATTTTTATAATTATTTTTGAAGAACACATTATTAAAAAAAAATATCCCATGTAAACGTTAAGTAGACGTTCATACTAAATAAATAAAATAAAAATCTTCCTTTTTTAATAAAATTGTCTTTCTGTCAATTAATGTCTACTAACCAACTCTTACCCTTTAGCCTTTTATAATGCTGGTGGTCCATAGATCTATCTAGAATTCTAGTTTTGATGATTAAAACAGACAGACCGACCGACATGACAATTCAATTAATTCTTAGAGGGACACATGTGAAAATCATAAAAAATGAATAATCGAAAAAAAATTAAATTAACCCATTTCTACAATTAGTGTTCATTTTAAAATATTTATATATAGTCTGATATACTTTTTGGATTATATAGATAATTCGTAATAAGAACGAAACGGTGAAATTATATTTTTATTTTGAAAAAATATGTTAAGAAATTTCGAAGTTTAATATTTTTTTATATTAGATTCATGTATTTTAAAAAGTTTAGATTGGATTTCTATATTTTTTAAACCACACTTGTTAAATTCAATTTAAACTAAATTAAAATAAATAAAATACACGATTTATTAATTTCGAGTGAGGTAAATAATCTCATTCGGGTTGCTCATCAAAGGTAATGCCGTTTACTTTTCACTTTGACATTCTTATTTTTATGGCAAACTTATGTCATTATTATTCATCCACACTCTCACTATTTTTCTCTATGCTTGCAGAAATATTTGAACATCTCATATTTTGATTGTTTTAATTCTTCGCAAAGAGAGATAACTACCGGTTGCAAATTTGACAGGCTAAAAGTTAATTTCTTTCACATAACATTCGTCTGTTCTTTGAAATACTTATAACATTAAACACAATTATGATTCTAATTACTTATAACATTAAACACAATTGTACTCTTTCAATCATAGTTACACAACTATAACATATACTTTAGAAAATAGAAGAATTAAATTAATATGAGAATAATATAGAGTAGTTTTTATATTACTGTTCTTCATTTATTACCAAAACTATTATGGTTGTTGTATAAATAAATAGCAGTAAATGTTAAATTATTAATTGGCTGATGAGTGTGGAAATCACCAAAAATAATATCAATAATTTTCTATGCAAATAAATTATAAATAGGATAAAAAATTATCGAAATCCACATAAACTAGCACCAATTTAATTTTAATAACCAGATTTTCAGCAATTTAAAATAAATGGGTGATTTTTATAGACTAAAAAATTAAAATCAGTAAATAAAATAAAATAAATAAAAATGCAGAAAATTAATTAAGATGAATTCAATAGACGATAAATTTCAATTAAAGATATTTGCAGTACATGATTCAATTAATTGATAATCGACGAAAAAATAATCTTTAAATCAAATAATGGATCAATTATAGTCGTCAGCTTCGCGCTCCCGATCGATTTAATCATTCCGTATTAATGGATTAATTAAGTAAGATTATAATTAATCCATAGCCAATAAACAATAATTTAATAAGCAAAAAAAATTAATTTATTAACAATATTATTGTTTAAAAAGATCCGATCTAAGTCAACAAATCTACAAGTGAGATCAATTTAAACTAAATTATGCATTTACTTAGCATAACAACTTTTGTAAGGAAACTACACTAATCGTTACTTGTTATTGACTTCACTAAATAATTATGAATTTAGCGAATTAAATTAGAAATATACTATTTAATTAAATACACAACAAGCTCTTATTGCAAACCTAACAAATAATAATCAAGATATAATTTTTCTAAATCATAGTAAATAACATGAACATTTAATGAGATTAAAAAGAGAAATTAAGTGAAACAATCTTACAGCAAAAAGAAATCCTAATCTTGAATTAATTTTTAACTGAAAATAAGGAGTTAGCTACACATGGCCATATAGAATTCATAAAATAAAAAATTGAAAGCTAAGAAAATTGCCTTGTTATAGATCTAGAGTTACCAAAAACTTAAGAGGAAGAAGACAGAGTTGATCTCCTTACCTCTTAAAATTCCTTTAGGAAAAAAAAAATTCATATTCAAACTTTGAAAATGAAATAAAAATACCTAAAGTAATTCTAATCTCTTAAAAACACTACATTTTGACTCATAAATTAAAGTCTTAACATTCTTAATTATCATTTAGAGCAGAGATGGCGGTTAGGGCAAACTATCACAAAATTCAGGCTTAAAACGATATTATGTACTGCCGACTCCCTTGGCCAAGGCTTAAACTTTGACCTTGCCAGATTTTGACATTCAACAATTTTTTACACCAAAATTGCTTCAAAAATTAAGTTTCTTTCAGATCATTTCCAATCAGGCTTAAAATTATAATTTTTTAAAAATTTGTTCCTATAGACAACAAAATCAATAAATAAGTGAAAAGTCTTTAAAATTAGCTGAAAAGAATGCAAAATGACAACTAAAAGTCAATTATAAATATGCAAATTTTATGACTTAACATTTGCATTAATTTTTTTTGGTTAATTGATAAAAAAGAATTACATAATTACTATTATTCTCTTATTAATTATTCAATTTTTTTCGCTAAAATGACTAATTTATAATTTTGATCAAAAGATTGTAATTATATTCAATATAAAAGGCAATTAGAAACAAAATAAGTAAAATCTGAACCGTAGAGAAATAAAATTAATGTTTTAAAAACAAATGAATAAAATTAATGTTTTAAAAACAAATGAATAACGTTTGGTATGAATTGAAATAATTTCCAAAAAGAACAGGGGGACAAATGGCAAATGAGTCAAGTAAATGTGTATTTTTATAATTTTTCTCTATTATTTTTTTTTTCTAGTTGTATGTTATTTTTACGATTTTTATTTTTAATTGAGGTTTCATTCTGCATTGAGGTTCCATCCATACAACCACAGAAACCGAAGGGAGAATGCACTTATTTTGCTGGGAAAAAAAAGTCAAAAAAAGTGACACATAGGTGTGAGTGATCCTCATTTTGGGAAAAGTTTATTTTTAAAAAATCATTCCTTATGTTTTTAAAATTTTAAATTTACCATTTTAATGGTAATATTACTCTCAAATTTGCATGCACTCCTATTTCCTTTTTTATTTTTCTTTCGGTATCTTCACCCTTTCTTAATAGTTAGCATTGTTAGTTCATGTAGAAGATAGAGTCTCATAGAGATTTTCGAGTTATTCGTTTGAATTCGAGAGAAATTAGATATGAATTATAATTAAGATATCCGTGTTATTTTTTAATTTGGGATTTTTGAATTTTTAATATTTGGTCTATTTGAGTCTTCTTTGAGCGTTATAATCAGGTGTCCTTCTGTCTTGGTAAGAACATTTTTGAGACTTTTTTCTTTTTTGTTTCTAAATTAAAGTATCGAAATTACTAATGTGCATAGATGGTTCATTGTCAAATTTTAGTAATAAGTGCAATGCTATTGGATTTTTAAAATTTTAATACGATTTTTAAAATTATTAAACATTAACTAGTTCAATAATTTTGGTTAACCAATTTGTCAGTTTTGATTTTTTTTACTTCGTTAATGTTTTGTTAACCATTAAACATTATTATAACATGTAAATATAATAAATTATGTAAATTGTAAAGTTTATTTCATTTGTTGAAAGTATTAAAAATAAACATAATAAATCAAATATAATCATCACCAAATAAATTTCAACATAAAATACAATTAAAAAGAAAAAAAAGTTTTAAAATAAAAATATAATCTACTAAATAATGCTAATTTCTCATTTTTCAAATTATAATTCTCCATTTTTAGCTGTATATATTCTAATTTTTCATTTAACTATAAAATAAATTTTCACACTTTGAAACAAAAAGAGTAATACTTTGAAGAATCAATATATATTAAAAAATAAATGCAAATTTGTTAGTTAACTGTTTAAACCGTTACCGTAATTTTAAAAATTCATAATATGAAAGCATTTTTCACAATCGTGCTTACCACGAACTTTGGTAAGGTATGTATATGGTTTTATTATCTTCCATTAGAAATCAACACGAATGTACACATATAAATGGAAACTAAATAATGCAAATTGGATTTGGGTTGAGTTATAACGAATTAGATCATTATAAATTTGTTGGGTCATAATTGAATAGCCCAAAATTTTACGGGTCGGATTAGATCATCATGATCTCTCGTCATCCTTAAGTGAATAAAGTCTAATATTATACATGCATATAATTCAAGTATCGTAGTATTGGAAAAGAAAAAAACACATGGTGAACTAGCATAAGCATCCACACAAATTATAAGAAAAAGAAGAATAAAAAAGATACTTCATTCCTCATATTAAGCATTTACATTACTAAGACACACAACACAACTGCGAAACCGGGACATCAAATATTATCATATATATTTTGATGTTCTTTATTTAAGGTAGACACATATTATATTAAAAGACGGGCGACTCCATTACACAACAGAGTCTATTACTTTGCGGCTTAATCCAGACAACCACTTCTCCTGAACGCGATCATGGAGCATCCCAGAGCTGCTCGTCTTTGCGTTCAACAAGATCCCCATGTTATCCTTTACTTGCGAAACTTTGCTAACCTCTTTAGGAGAACCAGATGGTGTCAACAATTCAATTGGTTCTTGGAAATTTCCCTCTGTGGCTGTTTGAATAGCTTTGGATAGTGCTTTCCAATTATCCTCGTAGCTAAAAACATCATCAACTGGAACAAATCCTTGATCGAAATCAGTGGTCACTTGTCTTTCAACAATGTTTAATCTGGCAGCTTCTAGAATCATTTGATTAACAACCACAACAGCCCTCTTTATGTTTTTCATTTGTTTAGGATCATATTGACGGAGTGCTCTGATTGAGTCTTGTAGTGGAGAAAGTCCTAATTCCACACCATCTCTCCCACCCAATTCTGAATACCGAACATTGAATGGCATTTGAACTCTCTTCAAGGCATTTTGGAAAAGTTTATCTTTTAAATCTTGATAAGAATTCCTAAAGAAGTAGGAAATAGTTCCAGCTGCATAAGCCACAAGATTTAGATTGGTAGAATCTATTGCCATTGTGATGGTGTCACCGTAATAAGTGAGCTGCAACATAACATACTCTCTGTCTGAAGGAACTTTGGATTTCTGGTACAGAATTGGAATGTCATTGCTTTTCTCACCACTTTTCACTGTATCTCGCAACTTGTCCACGAAAGCTACGTAGTCTTGGGGGCTGGTGTTATCGTCAATGTTGAAGACCAAAGATTCCAAGTTAAGTGCGAAATTGCCATCGTCGTTTGCAGCTGTAGAACAAATTTTTGAAGCCGATGCAACTTTAGTGCAGCACAGCCATGTTGCCACCACCAACATCCACAACTTCATAGGTCCTCCCATTTTTTGCACCGATCACCTGTCAAAATTAATAACATTGCCTCAGTATCAACTAATGAAGCAGAAAACTAATCTAAATGTCAAAAGATTTTAACTACTCATCACGTGAGAAAATATTATTAATTGCTTTGAAGAACAATGATCAATTAGCCCTGGAGTTCAATTTAATGGATTACTGGAAGATCAACATAACCATTAACGTAGACAATGAAAAACAATATCAGCTCAAAATTATATAACAGCCACCAAAAAAAAAATAAAAAGAGGATAAGTTGGAATATTTTTTTCTTACGAAGAAAGCAGCTGAGAAATTAAGAGATGTGAGACTTGATTCTTAGGATCCCATTTCTTCTGCTTTTATAGAGGACTAGAACGCATGGCTAAGGGCTATTTGGTCTTTTCCTTTTCCTCACTTTTTCTATTTATAATAATATTATTTTGTAGAGCTAAATAAGATTTCTTTTTTTTTAAGTATTATTTTATGTAAATTTTAGAAAGAAATAGAAAAAAATGAAGATATAAAAATAATATATATATATATATATATATATATATATATATATATATATATATATATATATATATATATATATATATATATATATATAAACCGGTTAACCGTAGACTAACGGTTAACTAGTACTTAAAAATTTAAACCTTAACCATTAACTAAAAATGTAAAAATTAAAAATCGTAACCGAATCTTTCAAATCGGTTAATCATAAAAATTGGTTCGATTTTATGGTTAACCATATTTTCAATTTTTTTTCTCATCTCTAATGTCATTTTCATCGTATGATGTTAAAATATAACAATATTTTATAAAAATTTTGAATAATTTTCTTTTTTTTATATAAATTAATTTTCATCTTACTTTAATTTTTTTTTATTTTTCAAAAAAAAATATTTTTCAAATATAAAAAATGACAAACATTTTAATTAAGAGAGTAAATATAACAATTTCTAATACTTTGAGGGTAAATACGAATTTTTTATTGATAGAAAATATGAAAAAATTGTTCATATTTACTTTTGTTTACTCTTAAAATATGAAATCAAAATTAAACAAAGAAGATGGTTTGACTTATTTGAAACTGATTATATTATATTAAAGAAGCTGAGCTATTAATATTTAATGGTTTATGACATTTTTTTAATGCAGTCATCTATTATTCATGAATGTAACATCTGATGATTGTCATAAACAAATTTTTATTAATAATAACATTTAAATAAAAGTTCGAATTAAATTTAAAGTTAATTAAGTATTCAAATTATACTTACATACAATATATCTAACATATCAAATGAACTCTTTTTATATACATATTGAGACACTTTAGCTCAAAAAGTAATTTAAAAAATATAATAGAATTCAGAAAATTTCCAAGAGAAAATAGTAATTTCCTTCTAGTAAAAATCAGTGGTGTCTAGAGTATTCTTCTGTCAATCAAATTTGTCCTTTGCTCATAACCTTTAATTGGTCTTTAATTAAGGGGAACTGATGGAGGGATGTAATGGGTAGACACTATTCATGAGGTAGTGTCGATTGATCTATCCATAATTCCACCTATTTTTTTTTTTAAATGCATCCTCATTTGAAATATACAAATTCTACCTGCTCATATGTTTTATTTATTTTTGAAAAAATATATCATTAAATTCTTAAATTATTACAAATTTTTGTATTAAATATTTATATTTTAAAAATTTAATATTAATTTTTTTTCAAAAAACCCCACCTACTTTAAAGATAAATTATGTTAAAATCATCAAAATTTGGTATATTGTGAATGGTGACTTTATTAAATTATTGGAATCGAGATATTTATTAGTTGGATCCAATTAGTTTCAAGTTACATTCTAATTATCCATTATAGCTGAGAAGATCCAGCAAGCTAAAAACTATTATTTAGGCATTGCATAGTAGTAACTTTATTAAATTGATGATGAAAGAGGTGAAAAAAAGAACGATCCTCATGGACAGATTTTCTGTTAGATTGGACTTGATGCTATAAATATTTCTGTCACATATGCAATTAATTTCTTTGTTGTGTTCTTGTTAATACGTGTTGCTCTTCCATTACTTCCTTTATCTCCACATCAAAAGTGCTTGGCCAAAAGCTGGTGCTACCTTCCATAATTTGATTCTAAAATTATCCTCCATATTTACTTTATTGTGTAAATTTTAGAAAAATCATCGATGCTCATTATTATAAATATCGATTCTTGAAAAATCATGCACCCCAAACAGTGAATAACAAGTGATTTATTCTCATGTCATTGTTCTTTACCTTCAAGCTTGTTCCCCTTGATTCGTACATCTTGGGGGCGAGCAAACTTCGATTCTAATAAAAAAAATAGAATTAAATTGATTGATTTTTTTAATTTAGTTAAATTTTTCTGTTCGATTTTAATTTTAAATTTTAAAAAAGTTTGATTTTAAAAATTATAAAAAAATCGAATCAATCGAAATTTTATATAATTAGATAATTTTTTAAATATTTTAATTGAATAATTATTTTATATATATAAATTATTTTATTTTGATTTATAAATTATATGAATATATTTATTAATTATTAATTTTTATTTTTTAGATGATAATTTAAAATTTTGACGATTGAATTGAAAATTAATTGAGTAAAAAATTTATTTAATGATATTTATTGTATTATTTATTATATATTTTGAAATTGTATTTTTAATTTAAACTTTTATTTTGTATAATTTAAATATTTTTATTTTAGTATATTATAATTTGTAATTTTATATAATTTTAAAAAAAAAATTTTTTTTTTAAATAATTTTAATTTTCGATTTAATTATTTAAAATTTAAAAATTTTGATTTTTAATTCAATTGAATTATTGAACCGAACATATCGTTATCGATTCTGACTCCTACAACGCTAGAACCGTTCACTTCTTGAGGAAACCGACAATTGCTACGTTTCTTATAGTTCATTCAGCGGTCACAAATTATCGGACACTACTATTCACGATATGAAGTTATTTTTAGCTAATGGATAGAGGGTAAAGTCGATATTAGGTGTACTTTAGAGAAAGCCTAAAACTCCAACTTTAATTGGAAAAAAAAAAAAAGAAGAAGCTAAAAACTACGACTTTAATGAAAAAAAGACAAATTATTTATTTAGTCCATAGTAGCTATCTCAGCTGGCAAAGGATAAATTGACGGACCACCTTTGATTTATTTTTAAAATTAATTAAATAATAGGTTAAGGCCGGATCTAAATACCATCAGTAACAACTATATATAAAAAACTATGTATTGAATTATGAGTCAAGATTGTGAGACTTATATTGCTATTAAAATTAGTTACATGCATGTAAAGGATTCTATTCGTATTTGATCCGATGGGGCAGATAGACTTAATATTAAAATTAGTTATATGCATGCAAATGATAATTACTATTAATTTTTAACTGTCTAAAGAAAAGAAAAAAATTAATTTCTTAATAAAAATTTGATATTTCAATTAGTTTTAATGAAATGATTGATGAATGAATTAGATTGAAATATCCATAAAATATTAAGAGTCTAATTGTTACATTTTAAACTGTACGGTTTTAATTGTAAATTAATTAAAATATTGAGATTTTTGTTTGTGATTATCCCTAGAAACGATATTAATTAATTGATTAAAATTACATATATTTAATTTTAGGTTGGATTTGATGTTGTAAATAGTTCTGTTTGTTTGCATATGCACATGCAATTAATTTATTTGTTGTGTTTTGGTGAATACGTGTTTTTCTTCTATCGCCTCCTTTAAAAGTGCTAGGCCAAAAGTCGATTCTTAAATTATCTTTAATATTTACTTTATTGTGAAAAATTTTGAAAAATCATCGATGCTCATTATCGTTGTGTGTTAAAACAAATGCCAATTCTTGAAAATTAATTCTCAACGAAGGATGAATGACAGCTCTATTACGTGATTTATTCTCATATCATCGCTCTTGGAAAACCTCTAGCATGTCCTCGTTGTTAAGGCAAAAGTGTTTCTGACTAAGACAAGGGTACAACCTTTAACTTCTTGCGAAACCCGATAATAGACTGCTATGTTTCACACAGTATCACCCTACTCAATTCATTCATAAAATGAACTTATTTTTGTCCGATGGATGGAGGGTACAGTCCATAGCCATACTAAGTGGACGGACCACCTTGAAACCATAGATTGTGGCTCGAACTAAATAATAGATGGTAGGACTTTTATTGCTCTTGAAACCTGTTACTAGAATTTCTGCTGTACCATCCCTTAAAGTAATTGTTAATTATAAGCTTATAAATAATATATACACGAGCTTAATTTAATATTTTAGTGCAATGAAATTTATTATATGGGTCTAAAAAATCCCAACATAATTAACTTGCTAATTTACTAACAACTACTATATATAAAGAGCATGATATTCTGCCTCAAAAGAATAAGAAATGGCGGTCTGCCTTTTAGATTTTCTGGGAGTAAGACAGTTACCCGAGAGACAAGAACACACACGTGCCAGTAATAAGTGTTCTTGTAATTGGGAAACTAGCCCAATTCACATTACTAAAGGCCTCAATTTGAATCGGATTCAACTAAAAACAACGAGCCCCGAGCAGCGCTGGGTAGAGTTCGCTACTGTTATAGTTCAAAATTTCAAATCCAAATTTATTTGGAACTAAATCAGTCAAAACTGAAATCCAACAATAATCAACAGTTCATGGTTTTAAACCGTAACAAAAACAGCAAATTGATAGTTTTGTATAATAAACCCGAAACTGAATGGTCGTTATATATATATATATATGTGTGTGTTATTTGTATTATAAATATAAACGTAAATTTTATTCACAAGTTATGAAAAAATAATTTAAATTTTGTAAATAAAATAATATGAGATTTGAATTATTTTCAAAAGTTGTACCTATACTCATGGTTAAAATAATTTTTAAATCAAATAAAATTTTCGATTTCAAACCAAAATCGAAACGGTGTAAAACCATTTCCATTTAGTTTTTGTTCTAATTTCACCACTCATAAAAAGCGAAACCGTTAGTTTTGAAACCGTGCAAGCTGGCAGTAAGTGATAAGTGGTTGGTCTAGCTAACAAGAAATTGGCAAAATACTGGGCAGAGTAACTGATATCTGGTCTGCATTTTTAAGATTACAGTAGTTTGCCATTTAACAATTATACAAGGAGCAATATCTTCAACAGAAGAAGAATCATCATGGTGCCATCCTTTAATTAAAATTTGCAGTGTAATCTACATACATGTTAAAGTATGAAATTTTAAGCAGTTTTTCTTTCTATGTGGAAGCACAAATCTGTGTCATATACTTTATTTCATCATTGGTTGTAATGCTTCAAATTCTAGTATGCAGAGCTACAAAGTCTGCAATCCTATTAACAGTTCTTTGAACAAAAACAAAAGAGGCTGAACAAAAAGAAGCAGAAAAGCAAACATATTATTAACAATATTCCTAAGCTCCCATGGAGTGGGAAGGTCTTTTTTGAAGACTTTGATCTGTAAGTTCCAAAGACACACAACAGGAGATGAATTGAATTTCTCAAATTTTTCTTATTTTTTTTTTCTAATGGAACAAAAATATATGTATATGTAGAATTCTGACAATTAACACACAATAATCAAATACAAAAATTTACCAAATTTTTACAAGTTTTTCTCCGTCAAAATCTCAAATATAATTCTAAAAACGTGTCTACAAGATTTATATGAATATTTCAAAAATCATTTTAAAACAATTTTGAAAACACAACTTTCAGAATATCAAACCAGAATTGTATAAAAATGAGAAGAAAAACAAACATACAAAATTTATAGTGGTTTAGTCTTTTTTTTTTTTTTTGCCTATATTCACTTTTCAAGACTTATTCTTGAAATTTTTTCTCCATTCTTAACTCTTTTAATGGTAAGAGTCATGCAATGTACAATTCTAAATGTATATATCTACTCACAATTTTTTTGATAAAATAAAAGATACGTAAAACACTAAATAGAATTTTTCATAAAGTTGTAGCCAACTCAACTCACAAGTTTTTATAATATAATTTTTCTTACAAATAATTACAACCAAAGCTATAATCAAATTTGAAATGATATGTAAAGAATAGAGTCTAAAAAATATAGAAAGTGAGATTTAAAAATATAAAGTTTTTCTCTCAAGAGATAAAAATATTTTTTAACTTTTTCTCTAACCTTTTAATAGGTAAAATAATATGTATTTATATCCAAAATTCAGTTATAGCTATTGAAAATCAGAACTAGCCATTTATGATCGTTGTAGGATAAAACGAAAAAATAAATAAATAAACTAACAATTATTTTATATATTCTGTAGCGAAATTCAAACTTTTATCTAAAAATTTGATACAGTTAGAAGTTTATTTTCTAAAATACTATTTTCGAAGCAAATATTTCTTGAAAAGATCAATTTTGATTAAAAGTTCATTTTCCGACTTCAAAATATTTTTATGCAATTTTTAAAAATAAAATGCAAGCATAAATAGGGACAGTTTGGCTCAATTTAATTTTATAATTTAATTCCTATTTTCTGACGTACTGAGATATTCTTCAAAATTGTTTTTTTTTTGTGTCTATACTTGAAGTAATATAATCCTCATTTTTTTTTTATAGTTGTATCAGAAAATACATAAAAATTTATTGCAGAAATTACTTATAACATAATTTAGAATAAAGTTTATTTAAGATTTCATCATTATCAAAATTAAGATATAGCTTTAGCCAGCATGATCAAGGATGCGGCATCACTTTCAAAAATGTCATTGTCCAAATCGTGTTGGATAATTTTACAAGCAACCAATGCCGGAGCCGCCCTACATCTCCCAGGGTTGATGGCACAGATAGCATCCGTGGAGTCCCTAGCAACCGCCGCCCATCCACATATATATATTGTTTCTCCAGTCAACAGAGGCATCAGAGTTGATTTTGTTGCCACCTTGGGAGGGGTTGGGAATGGGGTTAGTATCGCTAGTAAAAAGGTGGTTCCTTTGATCATTCTTTATTATAAATTTTGCGTATCTGCTCCTGTTCATAATTAATTAATTAGTGTATAAAAAATTTAAGAACTACACATCCTTGACATAGTTCGATTTTAACAAAAAATCGAATTGAACTATTTTGCTTAATTCAATTTGGCAAAATATACAAATTTCAGTTAACATCTCAGTATATTTATTAATAGAAAATTGTGATTTAAACTTAAAGATAGGAAATTTTCAAAATTATTTTTATAAATTTTTTTGAATTGTTAATAAGTTCGGTTTTAGTCAGTGATAAAGAAGAATTTCAATTATTGGTTAATTTGGTTAGTACTTAAATTATGTTTTATTTATTCTCTTTATGAAATTTCAATTTTTGATTAGTTTGATTTAGTTATAACTGAAATTGAAGTATATTCACTTTAAAAAATATATAAATTAAGTAAAAGAAATAAAAAGATCGGAGGAGATATATACCAAGCATATATTACTAATATCGAAGGGAAAAGATAACTGTAACATACTCATAAGATTTTGGACATCATACGACACATATAATTATTCTCTGCATATGTATATTCAGTCATTATTTATTATAAATTTTGCGGTATCTGCTTATAATTAATGTATTAAAAATTTAAGAACTACGCATCCTTGTTTTGAGTGTAGTTCAATTTTAACCGAAAATTGATTGAACTATTTCAGTTAGTTCAATTTGATTATTTAAACAATCAATTCGATTTCCGTTAACAAAATATGCAAAGTTTGGTTATTGGCTCACTTTGGTTATTAATAGAAAATTTTGGTTTAAACTCAAAATTATCCAAAATTTTTAAAATCATTTTTTCATAAAATTTTTTTTAATTTATTAATCAATTCCATTTTAATTAGTGATATTTGAGAATTTCAGTTATGGATTGATTTGGTTAATACTAAAATTCCATTCCGTATATACTCTTGATGAAATTTGTATTTTCAATTATTTATATTCGGTTATAATTGAAATAAAATCGTGTTTACCTCTAAAAATATAAATTAAGTAAAAAAATAAAAAAGATAGGGTGAGATATATACCAAATATTTATTACTAAAACAAAAGGAAAAGATATCGGTAACATAAGACTTAATTTGAACATCATTCATCACATATAATTGAAGTCCCTTATTCAACATACATAGTATAGCAACTGATAAATTAACATACAGATAATTCATTAGTTAATTCACACAACTGAAAGCAACTCCTCAATCAGGGTTTCTTCTGTCAGGCTCTTGGTCGGGAATTGCAAGAGTCCCATGTTTCTTTCAACTTGGGAGACTTTAGTGACATAGTAAGGAGTACCATCAGGTTTATCCAACTGTATTGGCTCAGGAAGAACTCCATTAACAGAATTAATAATTCCTCTAGAAATTTTTTCCCAATTATTCTGATAGCTAATCATGGTAGCCGTTGGTCGAATTCTTTGGAAGAAATTATCGTTAATCGCCCGTTCCATCAATGTAAATCTTGCAGCCTCGGACACAGTTTGAATAATAGTCACAATGCTACGAGTAATGTCCACTCCAGACTGACCATATTTAGGCAAAGTAATGATCGCACTGCGAAGTGCTGCGATGCCTATATCCACATTGGCTCTAGCAGGTAAATTTGTGTATGAACTGGTAAATGTAAGATTGATATATTTTGTGTCTGTGAAAAGCAATTTAAAGAAGCCCTTTTCCGCAGAATCCTTGAAGAAATATGATGTTGTGCCAATTTTGTAAGCCACAAAATATAAATTAACAACTTGTATTGCAATAGTGATAGTGGTCCCTTGAGAGATTAGATCCATTAAAAGGAACTCTTTGCCTTTAATAATTCTTGATTCTTCACATAAAATTGCTATTGCAGACTTTGAATCATCACTTTCTACTTCTTTGCGGAAAGATTCTAGGAAGCTTGAGTAGACCTTAGCTGAGATAGTTTCATCAACATTGAAACTCATAGTGTTAAAGGTAAGTGGTTTGAGATTATAACTAACATCATTAATTTCGGTTTTAGGGCAAACTTTGGATGCTGATTCAACTGTATTAGTGCTGCTAAGGAAAAACCATGTTGCTGCAACCACAATCCACACCTTCATATGTCCTTTCATTTTTGCACTTAATTCCACCTGCTAAGATATACCAAACATGCTCAGAATTAATCTAACCTTAATTATAGCAATTAACATGGGTATGACACCCCTATAATATCATCTAGAAGGAAATAATGTATACAATTAATATGCCAGAGGAAGTAATAGGAAATATATATGTTCAAGGTGCAAAAAGCAATGCAATATCATATGCAGAGAAAAGATTTCATTTACTTACAGAGATAGCTAGCAGGCGAGAGAGAGATTGAGAGATACTTTTTTTTTTTATTCACATATCTTCTGCTTTAATAGAAGTTTTAGAACACTCAGATGGGGTTTGTCATTTTCTTTTCTTTTCATAGCTTTTATAATACTGTAAAGCATACTTGGAGGATAAAATTCCAATATTTTAATATGAAAAACGCATAGCTAATTAGTTAATGTAATAGTTACATTGTCAATTCAAGCCTTGTCAATTTAGGCTGGCAATTCTTTTACAATATCTTTCAAAATAAATTATCACGTGATGCATTTCTATGTCGTTTAAAATACTTAAATTTTTAATACTTAGTCAAAAAAATATGCTTACATTTTTAAATGAACATTCATCAAAATGATGTTTTGTCGCATATGATAGTAATTAATAAAAAATGTTGTTTGTTTGCAGTAATAAGAAAATATATATATTAAAAAAAAGAGTATGTGTTTGCTTGCATTTACTTCCTCTATCTCCTATTCTAATAGTTGGCCAAACCTTTTTATATATAACACAATTATTAGACTGTGGGACATCCAATGGATTAGTGCATGTTCATTTTTTTTATCTTTTTAAAACAAAAGCATTGTTAGTTCACTTAATTAAAGTTTTCCTTTTTGAAAGTATATTAAAGTTAATATGAATTATATTGAAAAAATAACAATATAATAATTTTATACGTAACCAACCATTATTTGGGCCAACAATTGGGGTTTTCTTAATTTTATTTTTGGTGTTAATTTTATAATTATTTAGAAATTTGGTGTAACATTAAAAGATATTAGAAAATTGATATCTTAAAAAACATCACCGACTTTACTGTTTTATGTCAGCGTGGATCCCAATGTCGTAGGTGTCTTTTTCTGTTAAAAAACGTTACATGCATCTACCGTTTTTTATACAAAAAAACGACATCATTTAATGATATTTTGGGCATGCTAAAAAATGGCACATAGAGTTGCCGTTTTCTATAGTTAAATATGGTGCAGTTTCATGTAAGCTATGGGCCTACAAGCGTGGGGCCCTCTTTGGGCAAAAACTGCACAAACATGTGACTTTTTTGCAGTCAACCGGTTAGAGTTGTGGGACCTACTTCTGTTAAAAACAACACTGCTATGTGACATTTTATGATTTTTTTAATGAAAAAGCTGCAACAGCACACGGTAGTTACTGTACACCGCAGCAGCACATAATAACTTCTGCGAGTTGCCAGGGCACGAGTCTAATTTTTTTTTTCAAATGTTGCTTTATATTCATTCTCATCCGGAAAATATCATCACTTCATTCTCATTCTTGCTCTTGCTCCTTCTTTGTAACTATAGAAATATGCACTTTTTACTGTAGGTTTATTTTGTTAGTTTGGTTAGCTAGTAGAGTTAAATGGTAGTTATGCTTAAGTTAATTAACTATGGTTAGTTTCTTTTCTTCCTCATGTATATAAACCTTTTTTGCTTAGAACTTTTTCATTAAAGTGTGAAGAAATATAACAGAGAAATAAGTTTCCTCTGTTTTTATGTTTTCTCTCAAGCTCTGTAGAGCTCAATTTTTTCTTCCTTGAGTTTGTTCATGGTATCAGAGCAAACAATATAGATTCTTGGTTGCTGAAGCCATGGATGATCAAGATAATGGATGAGGGATAAATTTATCGATCAATGGTGGAAATGTCATGGAACATCGATCGATCATTCAATGGATTACGAAGATGATCCACTGAAGTTGCATAGCTCGAATCATCCAGGTATGGTTCTTGTGGTCAATCCTTTGATTGAAAATAACTTCATGAGCTGGAGTATGTCAGTGATGAATTCATTGGAAGCAAAGGATAAGCTAGGTTTTATTGATGGATCTATCAATGTTCCAGAGAATGGAAATGAGTATAAAAGATGGAGGAAGGCTGTCTGTATGATTAAACAACGGATCCTGAACTCTATAGTGAAGGAGATTGCAGATTCCTTTATATACAACCCTAACTCTAAGGTTCTTTGGGACAAGCTAGAAGAGAGGTTTGGAGACAAGAATAATAGTCCTCAGTTGTATCAGATTTAATGGGAAATGAGTTTTATTGAACAAGAAAATAATTCTTTGGATGTTTATTACAGCAAGCTTGCAAAATGCTGGGATGAGATGAATAGACTTGAACCTTTACCTACTTGCTCTTGTAATGGTTGTAAATGTGGACTGAATAAGAAGCTTGAAATGATTGATATGAAACAAAAGGTTTTGCAACTATTGATGGGACTGAATCAATCT
This sequence comes from Excoecaria agallocha, assembly GCA_037975025.1. Classification (NCBI taxonomy): domain Eukaryota; kingdom Viridiplantae; phylum Streptophyta; class Magnoliopsida; order Malpighiales; family Euphorbiaceae; genus Excoecaria; species Excoecaria agallocha. Next base: position 6,472 of record JBBPFJ010000748.1, on the reverse strand, counting down.
TATGATAATATTAGAAGTCAAATTCTTGCTTCTGATCTGTTGCCTAGTGTGGATAAAGTATACTCCATGATCTCACGAGTAGAAAGATAGAGACAGATTCAAACACAGCATACAAAAGTTTTAGATGCATCTGCTATGATGGTAAGGAGTCAACCCGTTGCAAAGAATACCTGAAAGAAGAAAGATGGAAATAAAAGGGAAGATAAATATTATGAACATTGTAAGACTGACGGCCATGAGGAGGACACATGTTTCAAATCTTCATGGTTATCCTGATTGGTGGAAAGATTTGAAGCAAAAAAAGGAACCACTAAAGGAGGTTATAAAGGCAAACAAATTAATATGGCTGAGTCTCCTTTAGAGGATGTAGATGATGGAATATGACATGGCATATATACAATGATCACGTAGCGAAAAAATAATAAAATTGATCATACCTACCATGCAATTCGTAAACAAGAATCGAAACATGTAATTTTAGAATTTTAAAACTTACAAGCATGGATGCTCTTTGGAACTTGATTTTGCAATGGCAAATGTATAAGATAGACTTATACACTTCAGATCTGGAACACCAATGCCAAAGGAGCAGCCTTTACGCCACACCACTCTATGCTCACATACACTTACAAAGATAGCTTAAAATCAAGACTGTTAGCTCTATAATTGTGTATTCGGCAATGGGAATGGTTTGAAGCCATAAGATCTAATCTTGTTCTTCCTTTAGATTGCTATATCTGCCCAAGAACATAAGAGAACAAGAAAGAGTTCTTTCCCCTTGAGTAATTCGGCCAAAAGAAAAAAATTGTCACCTAGGTCAAAAATAGAATTAATCAATTTATATCATTAATTTATGAAAGATAGATAATGCCAAAATCCCTTAGAATTAGGAATATATTCAGCCTCCATTACTTCCTAATTAAGTGATTTAAATTAATTCAAACTCTATTAGGTTTCAAATTTAAATGGCATTAGTAATTTAATCAAAATAAACTTATTTTAGAATTAATTGGTTGCCGAATTCAACTAGCATTTCTAGCTTGAATTTTGGCCACATTAATTCCATCTCAAGTATTTATTTTGATTAAATACAATTTAGGATTTAATACTCAATTAACTTAATTATACATAGATAATTAATTAATTGAAATTAAAACTAGCACATGCCAATAAATTTCTCTCGTGTAACAACTGTTAACAGATTTGCCTAAAACAGCAAGCTGATTAAGGCAAAATAACAATTCAATAGATTTTCCTTAAATAGCTAGTTGTTTAAGACAAAAACCTTGTTTGACAGATTTGCCTTAAATAGCTAGCTGTTTGAGGAAAAATCGGAGTTGAACAGACTAGTTGTTTTAGGCAAAATAACAACTTAATAGATTTGCCTAAAACAACAAGCTATTTTAGGCAAAAAAAAACTATTTTACAGATTTGCCTAAAACAGCAAGTTGTTTAAGGAAAAAATCTGTTTACCCATTGCATACATTAATTTGACTTTAAATAAAAGCCCAAATTAATTTTCAATACACTATTTAAATATTTTAAGCCCAATGCTTTGTGTGCGATCCTATAGGTCCATTTAATATTGACAATAAATTAATAAATTAATTCAAAGGCTATATATATTCTCTAGCAAGATATTATAGCATTCCAAATTAAATGAAAATGCAAATGGCATTTAGTGACCTAATACAATTTTGTATAGTCCCTTACCCTTAAATATCAGAATTAATATAAGGCATGGAACTAGTCATCCTTATATATATTAATTACTTTCTTGATATTTCAGTAACACTGAACTCTCAGATAAATAATGATTACTCATTATTTCATCTTGATATGGCCATACACTTCTCAGTTCACTGATTAAGTGGCCGATGATATTTTCTCTCTTATTGAAAGGGGTAATCCCTTCACTTCTCTCATGCTCTCTAACATGAATCAATGTATACCTAAGCATACCCATACTTGTCACTCTGTTACGAGCACGTTAGGTGAATGTCAAAGTACATAGTAATTCATCAAGAGTTTCATAGAGATTTTAGGTCTAAGAACTCCGATGCAAAACTTGCATATGAGAAACACTTATGACTTGTACCATGTAGTGTTCTCATGAACGGATCGAATTCAGATACCATGTTCTAAACATATATCTATGATCTCTGATTGACACTCTTGTCCTTATGATCCATAAGACAGAACTCAACTTATCAGAGAGAGCATACTAGTCTTAATTCAATTTTTATTCCCATAACAATGACTGACTAGAGATATTTAGAATGAAGTCTCGATTGTTTCAAGGTCTTACAACCATGTGCCTCACACATGATAACTTAAACTAAAACAACATTCTTGGATATTTCTATCAATTGATATGCACAGAAATATAACAGATAAAACAAATGCCTCATTTATTAACTAAAGTGTTTTATAACAATACATTGGGGCTAGGGCTTACACTAACAATCTCCCACTAGCACTAGTCCCAATTGGGCATAGCCCTAAGACCGAATGCTCTCAAATGAGCTTCGTGCAGATTTGGATTCAACTGTTTCATCAAAGGATCTGCTACATCGTCTTCACTCACTACAAGAAAAACGCAAAATAGCGAGGACAAAATTCCTCGCTAAATGATGATTTTTCGTCGCTAAATTAGTTTAGCGACGATTTAGCGAGGACAAAAATTCTGTAACAAAAGTCGTCCTAGCTGATTTTAGCGAGGATTTTCGTCCTCGCTTAAGTTAGCGAGGATTAAATCCTCGCTAAGTTTTGCGAGGATTTTGTCCTCGCTAACTTTAGCGAGGATTTAATCCTCGCTAAATTTTGCGAGGATTTTGTCCTCGCTAACTTTAGCGAGGATTAAAGTCCTCGCTAAGTTTTGCGATGAGTAATTTAGCGAGGACTAAATTGTCGCAAAATTTTATCTAGGACAAGTTCCTTGCTAAATTTTAACATGCATTTTGTGACAAAATTGTTCTTGCTAAATTTAGCATGAGATTTATACTTGCTAAATGTTGATATAAAATTTTTTGTTTTCTTAATTTAATATGAAAATTTTATTATTTAAATAATAAATTTATATTCACTCAATATTTAATATAAAAACATATATATATTAATGAATAAATTGTTATTTACAAGTGTATAACATTGCTAATAATACATCCATATATAACAGTAACAATTAAAAATCATAAAGAAGAATTCCATCCAGTGTCAATATTAGAACTTGATCTTCTAATTGTTGATCTTGAACATCTGACCAGTGCTTGCATAACTTGACTAAATACAAAAAAAAAAGTAAAATATGACCTACATATAGATGATTAAATACAATAATAACAATAAAAAAGCAAAATATGACCTATATACTTCATATATAGATGAGTCTCCTATACACAGGAGGTAATGCAAAGGCAAAAAAATTCTGACTATAAATGCGCATAAGCTAGTTGCACCTTTGGATTCGCAAAAGCATTATGAATTTGAGAATGAAAAGTCAATTTAATATCATCTGGCTTATAGAATGACATTCAATAATTTCAAAATATTCTAAGAACACTAATGATAACAACAGTTTGCTTTCACTGAATTGACGAAGCATATTATAAAGTAAATCTCACCATATAATGTTGTCCCATTGAAGGAAACCAGCATGGCCTCTAGCATTTGTGAACTTGTAAACAGCACCCAACACTAACAAAAGAGAGAGAGAGAGCGAGAGAGAGAGAGAGAGAAGGGAGATTCAAAGTCATTATATGTACAGGTACTGATCTGTTTGATCCATAGAAAAAGAAATATAGCTTGAGTCAAATTTGAGAAGGAAGTTGAGTACCTTCATAACCTCCAATACTGATAGCAGAAGGGGTGTATCCAGGTCTATAAACCTGATAAAAACATTTATTAAACAATCAAGGGAGTACGTTATACATGAACAAAGATTTTAAAACACATAAAGACAAATATATACTTTTTGAAAAATGAGAGAAAAGCTATGTCCAATACCATTGGATTCGCAAAAGCATTATGAATTATAAGACTTACTTGAAGCAACCCAAGCCAGCAGCAAGGTGACCTGCAAAGCCCATGGCAAGCCTGGTCTCTACCATACCGCCAATCATCAGATCCAATCCCGAGGCCTTTGCTGCCTCAATAATTTCAAGTGCACTAATAACACCAACTTTTGCAAGCTTGATATTAATGACATCTGCAAGGTTTCCTTCAGCTATTTTCTTCACATCACTTAATCCCCGACAGCTTTCATCCGCTGCAACAGATACCCCGTATTTCCCCTTTGCAATATTAGTTACATAACCAAGGCCTTCCCAATCATCTCTGTGAACTGGCTATTCAAAGAGAACAGGAGTAACCTGCATTTTTGTGCAAAAATTATTTTTTATTTAAGTTAGTTTCACAGGTCAAAGCCTATACTTCTAAAAGAATTGAATCCTTGTTTGCAATATTTTGAAGCCAATTCAGCAGCTTCAGCTGGAGACACAATGGGAATCTGCAAATTATAATGTGAATAAGCCGACTTTTCAAGGATAAAGTTTATTATATTACCTTTACATATATGTAATTCTAACTTATGAAGCAACAGATTATATGCCAAAGCCACTAATTGCATGTGTTAGTTTTCACAAAATGTAATGTATTATGAATCACTTCCAATGGCACTGAACTGTTATATCAGTAGTTATCCTGTCTGAAACTCCTCCAAACAGCCTCCATAAAGGTATGCCGATGCTATTAGCTGCTGCGTCAATCAATGCCATCTCAACTCCTGATCTAATCTACAATTGCAAAAACAGTTCAGTTAATAATAGGAAATCAAAGTCACTTTCACGGCACAAAAATTAAATAATGACAGAAGCAAGCATCACAGATTTTCGAATCTTGCTACTTCCAATCACCTAAACTCCTATCAATTTTCTCTTTCACACCATTAAAAAAAACTGATTGCTCTGTGAAATCAAAATACCGAAATATTTTTAAAAAAAAACCATTTTTGTTCTTCATTTGCTATTTCCATCACTCTTGCTCTTCTTCCCCGAACTTAACTTTCGAGTTCCAGAGGCCTTCCTTTTCCTTGATTCAGTCTTCGCACCCTGATTTTCTTTCTCGTCACTCTCTGGATCATCCTCTTCTTCTTCATCTTCCAAATCTATATCATCGTCCTCCTCATCAACGTCCTCAGCATTTACTAACAAAAGAAATAAGACTAACAAAAGAAGAAGAGATGGTTGGTTCCAGAAACAAGCCACCATACATAAATGAGCAATCGGTTGGATTTAAATCGACCGAAAATGGAAATCGAAGTTGGTCTTTGGAAAGCGAATTTCTCGAACAAACTTCAAATCCTGGCATTATAAGAGAGAAAGAAGGTGTTTGAAAAAATCTTGAAGGTTAATAGGGATTTTAGTTTCAAATAAAGAGGATTGTGGTTACCTGAAGAAGGGAAGTAGCATAACTGATAATTTCTGACAGGGCCACCGGAGGTGATTCAGATCTCATTCTCATTAATCAGTGAGTCAGGCTTCGGTTTCTCGACTCTAGTATATCTATCCATAGCTCTTTTTGTTCGTCCCCTGTTTGTGGATTTGGATACTTATTTAAAACCGGCAAACAAGCGTTCCAGCTCCGGTTGTATCAGAACGGTGCCATCTTTTTGAGGAAGGATAAGAAATTGCAGAGGCTAGGGTTTGAGAAGAAGATGGTGAATTAGGTATTTAAAAAGCGTTCTTAGCTCTAAAACAAATAGTTCAAAATTTTGGTGGTTTGAGAAGAAGAAGGAAAATTTTGTTTGCCGCTTAAAATTTTGGGGGACTTGGGTTTTGAAAAATTGGCGAGAAACTTGAATCCAAGCTAATTTTATAAATTAGCTTGGACTTGGTTCTCGCAAAATTGGCGAGATTTTATTTTCAAGCTAATTTTGTAATTAGCTAGGGCTTGGTTCTCACAAAATTGGTGAGATTTTTTTTCCAAGCTAATTTTCTAATTAGCTAGGGCTTGATTCTTGCAAAATTAGACATTAAAAGATGGTTTTTTCTTTTTACTTTTTAGGGGTAGAGCGAATTTGTCCCGCCCAATTTATTCTCACAATTTATTCCTTTTATTATCCAATTAAATAATAATTGATATTATTAAATTTAAAAATAATAATTTATTTCAATTTAATAGATTTAAATAACAACAATTTAATTCATTTAGTAGATCACATGCCACCTATTTCAAAGTTATCTTGAAATTGGCGACAATTATTTTCCAAGCTAATTTTGTAATTAGCTAGGATTTGGCTCTCGCCAAATTGGCGAGAATTTTTTTCCAAGCTAATTTTGCAATTAGCTAGAGTTTGGTTCTCACAAAATTGGCGACAATTATTTTCCAAGCTAATTTTGTAATTAGCTAGAGTTTGACTCTCGTAAAATTAATTAGCTAATTTTGTAATTAGCTAGAGTTCTCGCAAGATTGG
>JBBPFJ010000747.1:0-53225 GCA_037975025.1 Excoecaria agallocha | reverse complement strand
AAACATGTCTAAGTGAGTCCTTGAATACTGAATGGCCAAAACTTTCTGCAAGAACAACAAGCCCACCAGTTTTCTCAACTGCAACTTTAAGCTCAGCAACCCCCACCTAGGAAGATGAGATGAGCAAAAGAAACACATTTTGGTTTTCAAGCCATAATAAGTGCACAATTAAGTAAGCATCAAAGGTGCATTGTATAATACTTGAAAGTAAGAAGGCAGCACATTAATCTCCAGCATCTGACAAACTTAAAGGCTAACCAGCATTTATGGGCTTTCTTTTCCCTAATTGACAAATCAATTAAAGAGAAGAATGGGAAAAAGCTGTTATATGAATGATGTAGAAGAGAAAGATATACCTCCTCCCCATCCACAAAAGATAAGAAGAAAATAGAACACAGCCTCTAAAATTGGTCATCCAGGAAAAACGATGGGGAGCTGGAGTCTAATACCCAATAAAGTACACATTCCATCCAAAAGGAAACTATATCAAAAGCATCTTTGCTAAGATGCAAATGTGGGAGGGTACATTCTACACAGGACAATATATGCTTTAAACAGAAAAAGGCCATAGTAACAGCAATGGTATTATAATTCAGCAACTAAATGAACTGTAACCAATCTTCCGGTAGAATTTTCTCGCAAATGAATTAGCAGCAGCCTAAAACAGGAATCTAAAAAAAATTCCTAGAAAAAGCCTCATGCAGATGATCCTCTAGAAATTCTGCACTTCATTGACGTAATACAATCTTTGAGGAGAAATTAAAAATTAAGAAATTAATTCTGTCACGTAAAATTTCATAGATGGTGACATGCCAGGCAATATGCAATAAACCATGTGGTCAATGCATAAATTGAATATTACCTGATCAAGGGCGCAAGCAAAAAGATCAAGCACATGGCCTTGATGTACAAGCTGCTTTGCAAGTCCTTCATAAAACCTCACAGCTTTATGATAATATGGAGCAGAATCTTTATCCAAGTCCTTGTGAGAGCGAATTGGTTCAGAAAGATTCTTTGACACAATCTACAGAACATTAAAAACAATTCACTTGAACAACTGTCCAAAAGCCTGGCAATAAAATCAACAAATAAAGATAGTAAAAGAAAGAATAAAACAGAGAATGCCTCCTTTAAATAGGAAACTGAATTTGAGGAGCGAAACGTCAATTGAAACACCAAGAAGGAAAAGAGATAAAGAAAGACATAAAGCCACTAGGAGTACATTTTCAGTAAATCTGAAAGGAGGCATGATAGAAGTGATTTGGAAAAGAGCCAGCATGCTCTGACCAGTATAATAGAAAATGAAACAATAATCAAAGTCAGTAAGGACTCACATGATCCATCATAACCGGATAGAGTTACAGAAAACACATAATAGTATAAGTGAGTTAAGCATTGAGTTGGAGGATAACATAACGTGCTAAGAGGGAAAAGCTAAGTTCTTACTGCTCCAAGTCCTTCAGTGGACGGACCACCAACGAATGCCATAATTCGAGCTCCACATCCAGGAACACAAGCTCCTAACAAACTGGCGGCCACACTGAGAGCCGTGCTGGTGCACCTGGTAGACCGCTGATCAGGTGGAACAGGCCAAGGATCTTTCTGAAGCTCCTCTAAAACCTTGAATGAAAATATATATATATATATATATATATATATATATATATATATATATATATATATATATATATACCGTTAGGATTGAAATTAAACATTATGAACACGAAAATCGTCCAGATGAAATGAAATATTACGTCAATACCGAGTTGAGAGTAAATCCACATTCGGAGGCGGGCAAGAGGAAACGGGAAATACTGTCGGAGGAGAGGCCGTCTCTGGCGCCGGCAATGACACCGACCGGGGGCTTGGGCTTCTTGAGAAAGAAGCCCATCTGGTCAAGAAGCTGGTCCTTGGAAACTTCTTTGGAACCCTTGAAGACGTAAGTTTTGGGTATCAGGCTGAAGCCTAGCTCGTGAACCTGGACCAAGCTCCCGAAAGTGATAAGGCCGACGAGAGAATTATCTGGAAGAAGGTCGATGGCCTGGGACAAGGCCGACTTGAGAAAGGCCATCTCCTCTTCGATGATGCAAGTATCTATCACAAACATGAAAACCGAAGAGTAAGAGCTTCTATCTCCTGGGGTCTCGTATTCGATGGTTGTGTACTGCGGGAAGAGCTCCGCAGGTAGGTTGTCATCACTGATGGAGGCGTAGTGTGGAGGGAAGTGGTTGCGTTGGAAGCAGAAGGGGCAGATCCAGATCTTGGCGGCAAAATCCACGATTGAAAATGGGTTAAGCACGGAGCGGCACGTGCGACAACGGAGGGGAGCGTAAGGGAGGACCGGCATGTTGGGGAAGGGCTTGATCGGGGTGTACATGGCAGAGACCGGAACCACACAGTTGCCGGCATCTTGCTTGCTGCCCGGAAGCACGTTCCACGGCATTCGCACTCCGTCCTGCGCTTCCAGGTCTAGGAATTCGGCCATTCTCCTTATTCCTTTTACTATTCCTATAATAGGGTTTTATATAAGAATATACGCGATCAATCCACCTCAATGTTAATCCATGCGACGGAGAAAACAGAACGGGAGGCGAAATTAAAAAAAAATCTCGACAATTTGTCGACTTCTTTGCAGCGACTTCATCTACATTATAATTATTTTCATGAAAGTACCGGAAAAAAAAAAAAAAAAGAATTGGCAATTTGCACTTATGATCCTTTATCTTTCCAAGGGTATAATTATTTTGTCTCCCAACTAAATTTTTTAACTTAAAGCTCCTCTAACTTAAAATTGTTATATCAAAATTCATTTATATATATATATATATAACTACTTATCGTGCATGTGTTATTTATAACTTATTTATCATTAAATATAAAAAAATATTATTTATTTGTAGACAATTTTTGTGTTTAAAATGAACAGAATAAAAAATAAATAACTTCTAGAATTCTTCAAAAATTTTAAACAGCATATCGAATTCTACGATAAATATTTTATGTTAGGTAAAAATGGAAGCCATACATACAAACAAAAAAATATTTATTTTGAAAAATTTATGGCATTTACATATATATTGCTGCAATTGAATTTTTACCAATATTTGAATTTGAATTATCTTCTTTCAAACACTTCACCATCATTGCTAACTAAATCATCCAAAAAATAAAATAAAATTTTATCTAATATATATGAGTAATTAAATTAAACATAAAAAACAATTAACTAAAAAATTTATAAACGCTCTTTTATTTCATCGACAATAATTTACAAATTTACTGTACTACGTTTATATACAAGAGTCAATTTCAACAATGGTCATTGGACTTACGCTATCAATGATAACTGGACTTACGCCTAATCGCCCAAAAATAACTGATTTATTTTTCGTGACTTAAATGTCACTGAACTTATCACATTTTTACAGAAAAGTCATCTTAACCGATTTTCGACGATAATCATTGTCGAAATTTTGACATACACGCTATATACCTGAACACACGTGACATGACACGTCAGGAGCCACGTCATCGAAAGAGTCACCAAAAGAGGCCATATTATATGACACATCAGCACGCCATGTCATATTTCTGAATACACGTGGTCTCTTATGGTGATGTAATTGCAGACGTATCGTGTTATGTGTGTTCAGCCATATGACGTGACGCACCACGTCAGTATTTCAGCAAGAGTAATTGTCAAAAATCGGTCAAGATAACTTTTTTGCAAAAAAAATAATAATTTCAGTGATATTTAAATCATAAAAAATTAATCAGTTATTTTTGAACGATTAGGCGTAACTTCAATAACCATAATAAAATTGACCCTTATATACAATATAAATATTTACATGTACTTTTAAAATTATTTTTAATAGAGTCAATTAGAGGTGCCATCTCATCTTTATTATGTCATGATCAATATATTTCACTAAAAATATTTGGATACCGCAAAAAAAAAAATTCTTTTATGATTATTTTAATTGATAGCTTACTTCTTTTTTCTTTTATCATTAAGCACATCTAATCCGATATGTATTTCAAGATATGATTGTTATTTATTTTAAATACTATGATTAATAAAAAAATTTAAAAAAAAGGCAAAGAAAAAAACTTATTAGAAAGTAAAAACAGTATTTGAACTTTGAAATATATATATTAAGATTAATTTAAACATGATTGAATTATAAATATTATTAAATTTTAGCTTAAATTTAAATTTTCATATATAATTTTAATATAAACTTTTCATTTTCTTATAATATTTATTTATTTTAATTTGTCACTATCATTACCTTATACATACATGCAAACATACATAGATATTTCCTTTTTTTTCTATAATATTATATGTAAAGTGAATTAATAATTAACTTATATAGAATATAATATAAATTTGTGGAAATGTGTAGGGGTGCTCACGAGGCGGGATGGGGCCGGGGATTGCATCCCCACTCACTGCCCCGCCAGGGTCGGGGATTCCCTGTCCCCGCCTCCGACTCTAGAACGGGGAGGAAATCCCCCCGTTCCTTGCCCCGCAGGGATCTCCGTCCCCCATTTTTTTTATTTTAAAATATAATATTTTATAAATAATTAAAATTAAAATATAACATTTAATAAATAAAAAATTTAAAATCAATCATAATTTAAATTAATATAAATTTTAACCATTCATAAATTTATAATTAAGTATAATTTAAAACTTAATAGTTATAAAATTAAGTTATATTTTAATTTTAATTATTTATAAAATATTATATTTTAAAATTAAAAAAACATTTTTTATGGGGCGGAGATCCCCGCGAGACGGATACCCCATTTTCCGTTTCCGCCCCCAATTTTATAACTGAAATTTTTTTCCCCCGTCCCCGTCCTCGCAGGAAAAAAATTTGGGGATTCCCCGTCCTGAAAGGGGCGGGTCCCCGCCGGGGCCGGAGAATCCCCACCCTATGATCATCCCTAGAAATATGATTAGTTTTTTGGGATTTTTTTATGAATAATGCTTTTGAAAAAATTATTTGGATTTTTAGGGTGTTTTTCAAACTATTTTGGGGATTTGTATCTTTTACATTTTCACTGGTATTTTTTGCAAAAATGGGATGTGGGGTCTACGATTGGGGATGATATGATTTCATTGCTGCAGAGATTTTATGCCAAATGGGCAATAGGGCCCACCTTTAGGATGATAACTTCAGCAAGAATGGGCTACAAAAATGGTGTTATGGGGCCCACCACGGTGCTGGAGCAGTAGAATGACTTTCGCAAAGCTGGGCTGCAAAAATGGTAATAAAGGTTGGCCCAACAGTTAAATGCAGACAATAAATGGCTATAATTGAAGTTCATTTCCACAAAGGCCAAATGCGGACATGAAACAAAATAGGTTTTTTCTCTTTTCTTTCAAGAAATAATGAACGCATTGAATAAATTTTTATCCGAAATCATATATATATATATATATATATATATATATATATATATATATATATATATATATATATATATATATATATATATCTTCCTTTGAAACTTCAAAATTGGATGTGCAGTTGAAACTCTAGTGTTTGCTGCGTGAGAGTTAAAAAAACAATAGGCAGTATATGAAATTTATTGTGAGAATAATGTTTTATAAATTTTAGTGTGTTATTATACAAAAGTTTATAATCATTTTTTCAGTTTGATTATCGTTATTTGGTAAGAAATTATATTTAAATTTTTTGAATTTGAAGTATTTAATTTTAGATTGTAATGTATTAACATAAATATAATATTTATTTAATTTAATAAATTGTGGGTATCAATTAAAGTATAAAGCGAGCAAATCCAGAAGGAACAACGGTCATAATATTAAAAGTAAGTATTATTTGACTAACACTCTGTTTATTTATTTGTAAATCCGTATAAAAAATTTTTAAATTTTTAAATAGAAATATTATGTTATTATACCATAAAATTTTAGAAATTTTATAAAATGACACGAATAAATTTAATGTTAGAAAATAATGATTAAAAAATAAATTTTAATTTGTAATATAATTTTTTTATTAATTTTATACAATAGATAGTGTATACCTACTTAGTTCCAAGAGCCATGATAGGTAGAATTGCAAAAGAAATTGTCTCCCAAAAATAGAATGATCTATACTGTTGTCGAATTGGAAATGGCATAACAATATTCGATTATATTATTATAATAAATAAAAAATTACAAGATATTATAATGAAAGGATATTCGATGACAGAAACAAAGATGGTGGATGCACTATGCATGACAACACCAATATTTTATTGAAAGTCTGCAATGAAAATTTGGAATAGTGAGCATGTAACAAAATATGAGAAATTTGTTGTGATATTAAGAAAAGATGTATTAAAAATTACTGGAGAAAATCTGTTAAAAATTGGAGATATAATTTATGTTAAGCAAAGAATTTATTGTAAGTGGTAAAATTATAATAAATGGCCTAAATATTATGTTCATTAGAATATATGTTCAAAATTATAAGCTTGTATTAGTGAAAATATAAGCATATTTTGTATTAATATTGCATAATAATATTATAAGCAATTATTATCTTTATTTGCTATTATTATTTGTTTTACTATTTATGATTTTGAAAATTTTTTTATTTATTTTGGAGTTATTTTATTCGTCAAATGAGAAAAATTTTTTATTTAGATCTCATATTATGTTGCTTTATTTTATGAGTACAACATATAAATATGGACAAATATTAATTAAAAATTATACAATTGTATTATAACTTACAGATAGGCAGAAGATGTCGGTCTATACCGATTTTTACTTACACAAGGGAGGAAAAATAAGTTATGGGATTACTAGCTTTCAATATGACATATCGGATCTAAATGCCATTACGAAGAGACTCAGACTTAAAAGTAAGCCAACTTTTGTTGAATTGATACATAAAATTTTACGTTAAATTGAATTTAGGTATTAATGATGTGATTTCAAGAATTATATAAAAAAGCCTATTGTACAACCGAGGATCGTTATGTTGGACGTCTTTGGATTTGGAAGATGATAGTGACATAAATATGATATATAAAAAATTATGAGAATATGATGATTACACCTTGGTTGAATTAATAATTATAGTGGCTGAAGGGGGGTTTGGGGCTAATATACCTGCAATATACGAAACCGATGAGCGGGGTAGAAATGATATAATGCCAATTGAAAATATTGAGGCAAGTCAACAATTTTTTGTAAATGATGTTGATCCAAGTCAGCCCATGCATTCTGTTAGTGGGCAAGATATTAAATTTTTGTCACAATAAAATTTTTGTCAGTTTGCTGGAGATTCGATCAAAGCATACAACGTCAATCAGTATGTCATGGCGGTGATGCCGGTCCTAGTCAGCCTACTCAGTTTATAAGTCAACGCGATGGTGACTTGCTTGTAAAAGAGAGTAGTGTAAGCTTTGGACACGACTTTCTGCGTCGATCAGTTAGCCATGTACCTGATGTAGTTATGAGACAGTCTAGACATTCAGTTAGCCATATGCCTGATGCTTCTATAAGTCAGCTTAGACGGTCAGTGAGCCATATACTTGTTCATTGTATTAGTCAGCTTAGGCATTTGTTGAGCCGAAAGGTTGGTGATTTTTTTAATAAGTCTATATTTGGCAATAGATCAAGTAGTCGGTGAGATGATAGGAGTTTTGTACAGCTAGTTGGTGCTGATACAAGTCAACCTAGTCAGACAAGATAGTCTCCAAGTCGTCAGGATGGCAATTTGATCGGTAATTTCCTATTTGCCAACAGTCCAAACATATCTGCGAATGGGGGTCATGGTGTAGATATTGGAGAAGATTTCGTAAATAAAGCTACAATAGATGTTAAAGATATAGATCATTTTGATGATGGGGTGGTAAATAATAATTACCTTTCACCTGATGATGATGTTAAGTCTGACACTACAAATTTAAGTGCAGATAGTGATGACTTCGACTTTATTGGCGGTAGTGAGTTTAATGATATGCAGTACATCAATCCTTTAGCGTCAGTCCATATGAGTAGGGAGTCAAATAAGGCGATCTTTAACTTTCCATCAGAACACTATACATGTAACACCCACTTCGATCTTAGAACCGCCTAAACCTTGCTCTGATACCATAAAATGTAACACCCATAACATGCTTAACACTGTTCCGGAACCCCGCATGTCGAAATTTTTTTTAAACCTATTTTGTCATCTTAATACCTATAATTAATTATCTTAATTATTCATTCGCCGATGACCTGTAACTGTCCTATTTACTATGAACTTAATAAAATTTTGGCAATATAACGGCTATAAATTCGACTAGCCCCCTGAAAAATAGACAATATCCACAACCTCTCTGAACCACAACAATCACAATAATAATTATCATCATCAATCCATCTCAAACACATCCAAAAATATAAATATCTACTATCACAACCCATGTTTAACATTTACATATCCAAATGCAAAATTAATACACATATATACATGCCAAAAGATTCATAATTCTAATACATCAGAAGAAATCCTTGAGAGAATATTCTTGCTCCTGCTCTCGAGAACCTGCGCACAGTCAAACCTATACGCTGAGCACTTAACATGCCCAGTGGTGACCAACAATCTAAATATTTTCTATACTTATCTTAAAAATAATGCAGTTATGCAAAAATTCTCTATATAGATTCGTCAAGTCAAAGATTCAAATAACATTCTTCCCTTTTAATTAACATTATTATTTCTTATTAATTTACATATTTAATTTAAACTTTTACTTTATTTCAATTTAGCCCTTCTTTCTTATTAATTCTACAAATCTGGCCTTTTATACTTCTTTTTAACATTTAAACTATTAATTAAGGTACTTAACCTTAATTTTACGCTTAATTAAATATTTTTATGCAAAACTTTATTTTAGTCCTTGTTGGCTATAAACGTTCCTTATAGTATCTTTTTAACCATTTATCTACTGTATTATCTTTAATTAAACGAATCTCAATTAATTTACTTGACTTTTTCTCTTTTGGAGAAAATTACAGTTTTGCCCCTAAACTTTTTTTTCATTTCAAATTAGTCCTTTTTCTCTTTTACTTAACATTTTTCATTTCTTTATCATATTTTCATACTTTACTTTTATTATGCCTCTAGTTTGACCCGGCAGAAAACTCCAAACCGGATATACGGGACATGAACCCAACAGGGCTACATCAGAGATAGAAAAATGATCCCCATAGAGCCAATTCTCACAGAGCATAGTACAGAGACAGAGTAGCTATAGTGATCAGAGATCCAATCCATAGCATAGCAAGTCGCCATGACTTGCACCGCGGTACAGAAGTGTCTCTATGACCAGCCAATTATATCCTGAGCTGGTTTTATTGCCTGATTATTTCTAAGGACATTACTGTATATACTTTTACTTATACATATTACACAATTTATTTCAAAAATAATTTAATATTGCATATAAATTTCATAAAATTTTATATGCACACATTTCACATTTCTTATCCCTATTCCTTCATTTAATTGAAGTATTTTCCAATAATTCAATATTTTTTGTTGAACATAATTAAAATTTTATTTTTCATTTATTTATATAATGTATATATGTAATGTCCCAAAAATGACCCAAGTCGAAATTGTATATATTTAATTTAAATTGATTAAATGTGTGAATTTATGTTGATATATATATATGTGTATCTAGATATATATAGATATAGATATATATGGGTCAACAATTAAAAAAAAAACAATGGGGGTTGTTATATTAAATATTAATATGATTAGTATTATTATTATTATTATTATTATTATTATTATTATTATTATTATTATTATTATTATTATTATTATTATTATTATTATTATTATTATTATTATTATTATTATTATTATTAAGAAACAACAAAAAAAAAAGAAAGAGAGGATAGGAAAGGGAGGATCGGGGAAGGGGGAACGGAAGGGAAGGAGAGGGCGGAGGGAGGCGCTGCCGTCGATCAACGGCGCCCGCATCGGCGATGCATCGGCGATCGGTGCGGTTGCCACTGCCTCCTCGCTGTCCCTTCTCTCCGGCGGTGCCTGTGGTGTTTTTTCTTCCTTCTTCTTCTTTTTGGGTCGGATCGGTTTTCTCTTCGTTTCGGTGTCCATCGGCGGTGGTTGGTGTCACGGAGACCACCGAAAAACTCCCTGTGGTGAGGCAGATCTTTTGGTGCCCGCCGATCGTCCTCACTCGCCGGCAAAGTGGAGATCGAAGCTTATGGCAACGGCGGTTCCAGGCGGCTTTCCGACCAAACCACGACGCCTTGGGGCGCGTGAAGCCCACCGGAAGGGTACTAGCGGCTCTGGCAGCAGCTGGGCAGCTCCTGTGGAGCTCCGGCGAGTCTCCGACGAGACTCCGGTGAGGCTCCGGCGAGGCAGAATGGAGAGGGCATTCTGAGCTTCGATTCTTCGGTATGAGAACTGAGTTTATTTAAGAAATTTTTTTCAATTTGATGTATGATGCATAATTTAGCTTTATTAAAGGTAAAAATGTATGTCTTGTGATTTTATGCCAAATATCAATATTTTGGGAAAATGTTTATTATACAATAATTTACATTAAGGCATATAAATAATATTGAATATGACTTAATATACATGTATGTCTCAATGTGTGTGTGAATTGTTAGAATATATGAATTAAGTTTAATTAAGAAATAGGTCTTCTTGAATTTTTAATACCTAATTTAATCTCATTTGGTGTGGAGATTCTGTTTGGATTTAAATAGTATGAAAGTGATATATGGTATTCATTCCGACCAAAGTAAAGATTTATTGTTAAGGATTTATTGATGATTTATGGTTAGACGAAACTGTAAGTAGAATTCGTTTCGATTGGGTTAGCTCTTTGAATTGTTACAGCTAGTTTTTGAAGTTTTAATTAGTTTTAATGGAATTGAGGATGTAACTTTTTGAAATATAAATAAAATGTCATTATACCCTTGAAATTCGTAATGCTGCCTTGATTGATTCTTGGAATTAAATCTCCAATTAGGTTATAGTTGAATTTCTAAACAGTTATTCAAGGGAACTGTCAATAATAGTAATAGAAAGCAATGCTGGAAATTTGTAATGTTAGGTAAAAGATCATACCTTGAATTAGAAAAATTTTAGTTTCCTTATCTGTGTTCGAGAGGTCATGTTGTATCATGCATTCACTTGATTTAATTTAAGTAATAAAAGATATATGTTCATAAAATTAATGCGTAATTAATTGTATATTAGCCTTTGAAATTTGATAAGCATTGATTATAAGTATTTTGGTTGATAAAGTTTGGTTATATGTTAAAAACGTATTAATAGATTAAAGAGTTAGTATTTGACAATGAGCTTAAGATGTAAATTATGATAGAAATTTAAATGGGAGTTTCTGAAAAATAAGGGGATTTAATTTTAAGCTGTTTAAAGGTAAGTAAATGTTAGATAACAGAGGTTTAATGCTGGAACATGAACATGTTTTGACATAAAACTTGATGTGTAAACTTAATAAGATAAACTAAAAGGATTTAAATTGAGACAATATAAGGTTGAACAAGATTGATTATAACGTAATAATTAGAGTTTGGAAAGCATGGTTATCATAAATATTACTATAGGATTGTTTAAACTTATGTTCATACAGTTTAACTTTGCAATTTAATAAGAATTTCTCTCTGATATCCTATGAAAAATAAATATATATTAAATAGCTATGAATGATATATATTATTGATCCTTATAGTTAAATAGACTATATGTGATAATTATAATGTTATGATACAAAGTACGTAATAGTGTAATTAATTTAGTAGCAAGCTATTGGTATAAAGGTCAAACATTTACTTTCATTGATAAATTCTTGTTCGGTACATGAATAAATTATATGTAATGGAATAGATTAGAGATATAGTGATGTGTTTGATATCATACGAAACCGATAAAATACTATGCTTGTATACATGATTGTTTTGGTATATGTCTATTTAAGATCGTATAGTTGCATATATAAGCTTGATATGAAATGTATATGCATATCTAGACAGCTCCATTAAAAGTAACGCATTGAGACGCATTGAATACATATATCAAATATAGTATTTGAGTAGGTTTGTCTGATGATTAAATTAAGTACAGTGAAGCATGGGAGATGGTTATGATGAGCCATACATGTATGTCCTTTTTGTAATGACAATGTGTTTATATGTTGATTCTCGCATAAGTAATCCAAATAATGGTATATGAATTCATTCTTATGAACATAAAATAGTCAGGTATGAACTATCATGATTAGTACAAGTAATGTCCACATATGGTTATTAGATTGTTTAAAGTAGTTTGAAAAAATCTGTATAAAATAGTTTTCCCTGATGACTGAAGTATGTTTTAAAGAGAATTTACTGAATTATTGTGAAATAATTCATGACATGAGTAAAAGATGGTTTACGAACTGTACAA
Source organism: Excoecaria agallocha (assembly GCA_037975025.1). Lineage (NCBI taxonomy): Eukaryota > Viridiplantae > Streptophyta > Magnoliopsida > Malpighiales > Euphorbiaceae > Excoecaria > Excoecaria agallocha. The sequence goes on along the minus strand of JBBPFJ010000747.1, from coordinate 40,740 downwards.
AAATATTTAAGATTCTCAATCACTGTCTTTTCGGGATTGGAAAGGAATTGATATGATGAGAAATTTGATAAATGTTTTGAAAGTAAGTGAAATTCTGTGCCCTTAGAAAATAGTCTGACAGTAAAAACTAGCTCAGGATATAATTGGCTGGCTATAGGGATATCTGTACCGCGGTGCAAGTCATGGCGACTTGCTTTGCTATGGTAGGATCATTGATCTCCATAGTAATTTTCTGTATCTGTTCTGTAGAAAAATGGTTCATTGGGGTCATTTCTCCGTCTGTTGTGGTCCTGTGGGGTCCACATCCCGTGTATCCAGTCTGAGTATTTCTGTCGGCACTGTACTAGGGGCATTAATATGATAATAAGTTAAAAAGTGTAAAAGATAAGAAATGTTAAAGTTCAAAATTCATTTGCATAAGAATTCTTTTCTTATATATAGCAAATGGATAATAAATGAAAAGTTACAATATTGATGAGCATGTGATTCTTTAATACTATATAAGCCAGTTTCTTAAATTGTTATATTTGTTTATATATATATATATGTGTGTGTGTGGGTATGTATACAACTCTGTTACGGTTCAAGTGCATAATATTTGGTATAATGTGGGGTTATGTAATATATAATACACCTGGCTAAGATTGTTTTAATGAGTACATGAAAGTGAAATTATAATGCATACTATATTTTAATGATGCATATATATGAAGGAATTATGCCAAACGTTTTCTTTGGTAACAATGACTGATGAGTTACTTATTGAGTTGTTAAGTTTATATGAGTAATATGTTCCTTCTTTTATGCTTGTGATTTATGGGTGAATATAAAAGCTTAAATCTAAGGTAATTAAAGGTATTAACTGGCAATATTATTCAACTTGGTATTTATAAAATTGAGGTTATGTGTTGTAAAGAGTATCTTTAGATTATATTGTTCTCCACTAAGCTTTATAGCTTAGCACGGGTTTTGTTATCCATGTAGGTATCAAGTTAGGCCTGTCCTTGGTTGGATAGCTGCTTTGGTTCTCCATCAGAAGAGGGAATTTAGTGTGGGCTGATCCTCTTTAAGATGTATAGATGTAACAAGTACATTATAATGTAATTTGTTCTTTATTTTGGAGTATTATAGTAGTTTAAGAATGTAATATGTAATATTTATTTATCTTAGGAAATGTGATTAATAATGAGAATGGATGTATGAGATATATATGGAAAATTATTTATGTATTGTGGTGCCCCTGAAGGGCTGAGAAATTGTCTGATTTGCAGGAGGGTTAGATAAGTTTTTAGGCGTTATATTGCCGGATTTTTATTTGGTGATTAGTCAATTGGACTATTATAGTTTAATCAGTGTACTTAATTTATAAGTATTGCATGTTGGGCAAGTCCGTAGTTGATGGAGTAGTTAAGGAAAAAAAATTTCGGGTTATCTCATGTTCAGTCAGACTGTTCAGTAAGGGTGTTACAATATAAATTCTCTAAAAATTTATATACACATTATTTCACATTTACTACCCACATGTACTTAATTTATGCCTTATTTCCTTATAATTTCTCATTTTCACTACTTACATAACCCTTCCCTAAGCTTTAAATGTTTCTATTAAATTCCATAAATCATATAAAAATTCATGGATGTTCAAAATAACAATTATTATTAATTTAAACTACTAACTAATGTTTTCATGCAAAAATCACTATTTTTACCTTAGGAAAATTTTCGGCCACCAATTAAATTCAACCCTAAAAATTTTATTTCTTTATTCCAATTATTTATATAGCATCAAATAGGTTCTAATTTCATTTTCCCCACCTTAAGTTCAAACTTTAAACAATTTAGTAATTTTTTTATTAATGACATAAAGATAATTAATTCAAATAAATAGAAAATACTTAGATTTATTAGTCACATACCAAATTGACTTATTCTAGGATGCCTAAGCTTCCTTCCCCTTGCCTTTGTCCCTTGAATTAATGTTTTTTTCTTCCAAACCTAATACAACCAGCCATAAAACCTTAGATTTCATCATCTTCTTGTTCTCATATGCAAAATTCAAGCTCATATTCATTATCTAGACCTTAAAATCTATGCAAAAACATCAAAAAATTAATTTAAAACACTAAAATTCATAACCTCCAACTTACCCTATTTTCTTTGCCCACTTGATTTTTAGCCTTCCTTTGCTCAATTCACTTAATTGAGGTTACTAGGGTAAACTAGAGAGATGAAGCTTTAATTTTTATGTTGGGAACTAAGAGTGATTTGAAGTGAAATAAGAACAAATCAAAGGAAGAAGAAAAATATGGTGTTTCGGCCAACCAATGAGGAAGAGAAGAGACCCACTAAATCTGAAATTTTATGCAGATTTCTTCTCTTATATACTCCTTGAGTGGGCCTAATTGTGGGCTTGGCCCAATTATCCTTTTAAGTCCATTTTAAACTATTAAAGGCCCAAACCAAAATATCTATTTTCTCACTTCAAATCACTTCAAAAATGATTCCATAAATTTTATCACATCAAAAATAGCTAGTACACAAATTTTCGGCTCAATCTGAGTCCTTTATCAGTCCGATTCAAACTTATCGATCTGATTCGACAACTGCTGTTGTCGCCGAAAAATTTCATTTTCATCACAAAAATATTCTACACAAAAATTCATGTAGGCATGTAAAATCTGGCAATTTTTGGAGTTTGTTTACTATTTTTAATTATTTACGCAAAATTAAATCACCTTCCCTACCAAGGAAATTGACTCGCTACCTTTTTCGTATTTTTGACCTTTGAAGGTCCATTTGACCTCAATTTCACTACAAATTTCAACCTCGGACTCCCTATGACCAATACTTTCCAATGGTACAATAAAATATTTTTGACTTTCGGGTGTCCTTTCAGGCTCGAAAAATACTATTCACAATCGGAAAGTACTGTTCACGACTGACCCGGTGTTAAGGCCATTACAATACAACCATTGACTTTAATGCATCCCAAGTTAATATGTCATAAGGTGTGCAATTTAATGCGTGGGATGGATCCTTTAAGTTATCAATTGGTTTGGTTTTCAACAACAAGGATGAGGTTAGCTCTTGTGTGAAAAAATATTCAATAATGAGAAATATTGACTTCAAAGTTGTGGAATCCAAGCCAAAATACTGGGTTCTGAGGTGCATAAAGGCCAATATTGGATGCAAATAGAGGTTAAGAGCAGCAAATAGAGGAGAAAATTCCTTTTTGGATTATAACAAGGTTCGAGGGATCACATTCATGCCTTTTTGCTGGAAATCTTTCAAAGGATCACAGATAATTGTGATCACAAATTATTCGCAATTGTATCAGGAGGATGGTAAGCAAAAATCCTACCCTTCCTGTATATGTGATTATTGCTACTATTAAGGATTGATTTCACTATGAAGTATCGTACTACAAGGCATAGTATGCGAAGGCGAGCGCACTGGAGTCGATATTTGGCCATTATATTGAATATTTGAGAGATTACCAAGTTTTTTATATGCTTTGAAAAGTTATAATCCAGGAATTGTTTATGAGTTTGTGCTGCAAGACACCCATATCCCTAACATAAAGCAATTTTAAAAGGTTTTTTGGAGTTTCAAACCAGCCATTTATGGTTTGAACTATTGTAAGCCAGTGCTATTGATACATGGAACATTTATGACAAGAAAATTCCAACAAAAACTTTTAGTAGCCAATTCTGTTAATGGTAACAACATGCTATTTCTAGTTGCCTTTGCTATTGTTGAGTCGGAGAACAAATTTAGCCGGGCTTGGTTTATAGGTTTAATTAGAAAGTTTGACTCAATGAATTAGGATAACTGTTATATCTTATAGGCACTTTGGAATTATGGTAGTATTTCGAGATGAATGGAGTGATTAGAAGGAACCTCTTACATTCCACATGATATGTTTATGACACTGTATTAGTAATTATAACACCCATCACAGAAATCTAACGATCAAAAAATTGCTTTATAATGCTGGTAAGTGCATACTTCTTTTCTATTAATTTTCATATATATTATATTTATTATGTAGTTGTTAATCAATATTGATATTTAGGGAATAAAGCATAAGTTCACTAAAATCGGGATTTGAGGAGTGGTTGAATTCACTTGGTTCATCCAATAAATGCATCATATTTGTATTGGATAGAAGTTCATCCAAAAAGTCATCTCGCTGCACGTTTTCACTGATGCCTCTAGTTGTGTTAAATGGCGGAAGGTTACCGGTGTACCCTATTTGATTAGGTTCAAAAACACTAACATTTAAATCCATATTTAATCCTGATGTACCTGGCTAATAATCATAACATCTGGATGGACCAACTTCTATATTAAAAAATGTAGGCTAACTAAATTCAGGCATTCTAAATGAACATGAACTATATACGTAATCATATGCCCATGACATTGGTGGGGGGACCTAGTGAACACTTGGTGGAATAGGAATAGATGCTACAATTGTCCTTCTCTCAGCTATACTTTTTCGACTTCTTTTTGATTGATGGAAATCCTTAAATGGGATGGCCATTGGTGGAATCTGTACGGGACCAGGAATAGGCTAACATGGATATTAAACCGACATTCTGCCAATTTGGCCAACAACACCTAAAATACCTTCGACCGCTAAAGGAATCTTGCCTCCCTCAATTGAAGATGTTGACAATGCCAAATGTCTATGGTAAATAAGTTCAGCACCATCAGCCTATATGTGTTTAAACGAAATTGTCAATATAAATAAATAAATATATTGATGAAATATATTAACTAATCAATCGAAAATGTAATATGTTTATCATACCGATGATCCTATTGCTGCTCTAATAAGGGTTATCCATCATCTCATTCTTAATAAGTACCACTGCATGTATTGTGACTTTATATGCAATGGTGCTGTGAGAAAATGAGTATCGACACACCGATGTAGTCGATTATTCCACTCATTGATAAAATCAACAAACATAATTTCAAAATTTTTATCATAATTTCCTCTCAAATCAATTGAATGTACTCCATCATCCATCATTGAGGGACTTAGAATGGGCTGATTTATTCCAAATTTTCTGAGACAACAATCCGATTGGTGCCACTTAATGATATGAAAACATGATAAAGGCACAACTGATCGCCAAATGCGTTGTCCATTTGTACAAAAGGAAGGCAATAAATGCATCACCCCTTCGTATGGTTGCCAATCAATCTAATTTAAAGTACAAATATGGTGAGACATGTAGTAACAACATTTATATTTTTTTCTATGTAAAAAATTAATAATTACCTCATCATCACACTGAGTGTCTAAAATAACTCGGTACGCATGTACATCTTTGCTACTATTATTGTTCAAATTTATAGGAGATCGCCGCCTATTACAAATTAGTTCAACTTGTCAATAAATAATATCAACACTTATAAACAAAAGTACCTATATATAATCATAAATAAATAAATAAATAAATAAATACATATATCTATACGGCATAGTCTGATCGAGCACACATCCATGTATAAAAGAAGGTCAGAATAGAAGAAGCCTTTCCCATGCCCATATCTGTAATAACAATAGATAACCACTCACCCCGTGAGCACTTGGACACGTAGCACGAGAAAAATCCCTATATAGCCAAGCTAAGCAAGCCGACCCCCAACTGTAACTCCCAGCTTCTTCTAAATTCTCCAGAAGGGAAGCCACATCAAATGCATATAATTATTTGCTTGTGATGGACATAACGATCCACCGATATAATGCAATATCCGTGCACGGGCGAAGCATTGTATTTGGTACCTAGTAACAGCGACTGGCAAATAATCAAACATGCTTGATAACCATCTCATTTTATCCTAATGTCCTTTAAGCATATTTTCAAGTGGCATTTGTCCTAAAAGTTGCTGGCAGAGTATTGGCCAATCATATTTCACGTGTCTAGTTACAGTACGCCCTTCGATGGGTAAATGGGTAAGTATCTCAATATCTTGTAGTGTGATGGTCGTTTCACCAATTGCAAGGTGAAAGGTATGTGTCTTAGGTCTTCATCTCTCCATAAGTGCAGCCACCAAATTCACATCAACATGCAGAGGGCCTATCTGAGACACTATGTAAAATCCAATCAACCTTAAATATGGTATAATCCTTTGATCAATATTTACATAATGAGCCTTCATGTTGGCTCTTCGAACAAATAATACGTTATGTTCAACATGACAAATATAAAAAAAATCATTTAAATGAACGTGACTTACATTATTGCATATAAAACGTTACTTATAAATAAATTTATATTAATTAATTATTTAAAATATATTTACAATATTGCATAACACTGTATCTGCTTGGTGTTTTCCTTTGAGCGTTAGAAGATCTTCAAAGCGTGGTCCTGAATTTATGTATTGTTGATTGTGAAACAATTCATTTTTAAAATGACCTACATTTAAATGTGATAAAAACAATAAATTAAAAAAGTCATCATTACATAATACAATATAATACATAATAAATATTAATATAATTATGCTATAGTACGTAAAGTACTTAACTACATAAAATATTAGAACATAATTTCACTTGCAAAAATTAATATATATTTTTAAAAATAAAATTCTAATTAAATAAATTTTAATTGAAAATTTGTAACAAACAACAAATAATATAACAATATTCTTTACAACTAACATTTTATATTAACAATAAAAGAGTTAATATATAATTTTTTCCCTCAACTATCACCATTTATCATATTTTTTCTAAACTAATTACGTGTTGGATTACCCCCTGAACTTGTTAAAAATATCAAATTACCCCATGTAGGACACGTGTCAATTCACAAAGAGCGTGTTTTAGTAATAGGGGGATAATTTGACACTTTTAATAAGTTTTAGGAGGATAATTTAATATGTTCAATAGTATAGGGTGTATTTTTTACATTTCAAAAATTTTTGAGTGGTTAATATGATATTTTTAACAAGTTTAAGGGGGTAATCTAACATATAATTAGTATAGGGGGAAAATCTGATAAATGATAATAGTTTAGGGGGTAATTTATGTATTATTCCATAGTAAAATGTCTATGTTTGCATAAAAATAATAATAATAATATTTAACAACATACCTTAATTTTTTTTCCTAGTCACCAAACTACAAAACAAGTTATATTAATCAATAAATCAAATTACACCAGCACACACGTATATAAATATATATGTATTTCGGCCTGAAATTCCTAAAGTTAGATAAAAATATACAAAAATTAAAACTAACAATGTACCTTATTATTTTTCAAGTCACCAAAGTACAAAATAAATTAAATCCATTAACACATTATATTGCACTAATTAACATATATATAAATATAAATATTTCATATTATTTTTTATAAATAATATTTATTTTAATATCAATAGTGCAAAGTCTATATTTACATTATTTACAAATAAAATCAAGATCTCGTTTTATTTTAACTCAACAAACTAACTAAAAAAATAAACTAAATTTACAAACAAGACCTCATTTTGTTCCAACTCAACAAACAATACCTCATTTTATTTCAACTCAACAAACAAACAAGACTTTTAAATAATTTTATAAAACAAACATTTTGTTTAAATAAAATTTTTTATAAAACTCAACTTACTATTTCGTGTGAAGAGAGTTGTCAACCTTCAAACACAATGCACTACTCTTTGCCCTTCAAATTGGTGGATGAAAGGCAACAAACTGAGAATATTTACACTTCAAACAATGGATGAAAGGCAGCAAAATGAGAAAGACTTCAAATAAAATTCTCTCGTTGCCTATATATAATGGATCATTATTGTTCACTTTACCCAAACATTGTTCATGTGTGAGTGTCTGCATAGAGGTGGTAGGAAAGACTCCATTTTTGCAAGAGACTGCCGATAGAATAGGTTCCATTTTCGTAAGGGTCTTCTGCAGAAATGAAGTCCCTCTGTACTCCTTTGCATACCTTGACCACCGTGAAGTCTGCATCGGTCTTCGTAAACACCCCTAACCATTTTTGCAAATAACACCAGTGAAAATGAGGTCACCCACACCAATCCCCCAAATAGTTTGAAAAACACCACAAAACCCCAAATAATTTCTCCAAAAACATTATTCATAAAAAAGTCCCTAGTTTTCTATATTTACATATCCGTGTATATACATAGCTAGTATAGGCCAATATAATTCTTTTTGAGCAAACTTTTAATTGATTATAATTTTCAATTACGTTAATTATTTAATTTTATTTTTTGAAGTATTAGAACATATTTTTTGTTTTGTAAATAACATAAAATTAGAGAGTTAATTTAGAAAAAAATTCACCTTACTTTGTGTGTGTGTGTATATATAGTAGGAACTTTTTAAAAGGTTCTAAAAAACTCTAATATGCAAGATAATTATTTAGCTTTATTCCCATTAATTCAACGTTTATAAATTATTAATCAAGTATTAATTATGTGAAAGAGACAAAAAAATACAAAAATTGTAAATAAATAGATTTCGCCGTCGATGAGTGAGGAAACCCTAAAGGATCGCAAGGTCTCTCGGACATTGGAGAAAATGCCTCCTCCAACTCCACTTAATGATAGATTGGCGAAGAAGTCTAAACAAGGAGAGGATACCTCACTTGATCAGCTGGCTGTTAACCATTTTTTTTGAGATATCTTGTTGTGCAAAGTTGCCAAACTGCAAGATCCCATGCATGAGATATGGGATTCGGGGAATGGGGATAACGAAGATGAAGAATACATGAATGTTGATGACAAGGATTTTGACTCTGATACAACTAACGCGTTGGATAATGACACTAACTTTACATTGGATTGGGAAGATGGCCTCCCCTCTATTACTATTTCAGATCGTTTAGAGGCAAAACTGACAAAACCATTGAGACAATCTGTAGTTGTTAAGATGCTCAGCAAATACATTAGTTATAAGTTCTTATGTTCTAGAATTGAGAAACTGTGGAATATCATTGGAGAATTTAAGGTTGTGGACGTAGAGAATAACTTCTTCCTGGTGCAATTTGCAAACAAAAAAGATTATCACAAGGCTCTTTTGGGTGGTCCATGGACAATTCTTAAGCACTATCTAATGGTGCAACCGTGGCACCCTAAGTTTTCGACAGACAATGATGATCTATCGGCTGTGGTTGCTTAGATAAGGGTCCCTCATATGGCATTACATAGATATCATAAGAGAGTTTTTCAAAAGATTAAGTCAAATATTGGGACGATTAGTGAAAATAGACTATAACACCTCTCAATCTGAAAGAGGAAGTTTTGCCAGAATTGTAGTGGAATTGGATCTTTTGAAGCCTCTTCTATCTAAATTCATTCTAAATGGAGTGATAAATAAAATTGAATATGAGGGACTGCCTAAATTTTGTTTCAAATGTGGCAAGTATGATCACACTTCAGATTCGTGCTCTTTAGGTTGCATGGAAGAATAAACAAAAAGCACCACTTTAGCAGCTAATACAGCCATGGGCCCCTTTGCTCAAGACATGTCTTGCTACATACCCGCCAAAGCAAATTATGGCCCTTTGATGATAACCTCGAAGAAGGGTAATAGAGGTAAAAATCAGCATCGCAATGAGAAAGAGAAAGAAAATGTCTACAAGGGTTGAGGTTTAAGGTTTTAGGTGTTGTCAACTAATGTTCTCTATGAGGAAGACCACAACCACGACATGCATAATTGTCCTGCAGAAGTGGTACCACTTGCAGGGGATAGACCACAATAAAAAAACTTGAGGGGAATAAGTAAGCCAACTCAGATAGAAAAGTCAACAACCGAGGTTGTCTATTAGGTAGAGCTAGTGGAATCTATGAATACTTTAAAACCAGATGTTCTAGTTACAACAAAGCACCATCAATCTGATGCCGAAGTGCTAGGTGGAGACAAGATAATGGCAGATCAATCAAAGGATGCTGAGGACTCTGATTTTGGAAAAAGAGACAGTCATATGGAAAATCGGGATGGCCTTGTTGCAATCCCATAATCAAAAAATGTTTTCCTTCTCGAAAATACTACAAAGAATTTGGTTACACCTATTTTAAATGAGAATAACCAAGTAGTTGTTGCTGCAGAAAACCAAAAGCACTTTCGTCCTCATCCAGATTTAATTCGCATCGTAACTTGAAGATGGGAAAGCACATTGGTAGCAAACCACTGGATTTAAACAAGAAGAAAAAAACTAAAAATAAATCCCTTCAACTCACACGTGCCGTAGCTGATGCTACTGATATTTCGATTTTGAATATGGTTTGGCCCATCTCTATTGGTGGTGTAACACTCATACTATACAGACCTAATGATTCAATGCGATATGCCAAAAATTTTTATTTTATTTTATTTTGTTTTTTAGAGAGCCACAAAATCTATCTTTTTTGAATTCTTAATTACTATACATAATTCCCAAGTTAAATTTGTCACTAACCTATAACTGTCTGATATCACTATTCATTTTATAAAAATCCGACAATATAATGACTATAAACTTAACTAGCCCCTTGAAAAACAAACAATTTTCCACAGTCTCTCAGAGGCACAACAATTCAAATAATCATATATATGATTCCATTCCACATATCTATATGCATACATACACATATAACATTACACAATCTTGATACATAATTCTTCGCTACTCCACTACAACCTTTATCATTTATATATATACATGCCAATACAATACAAAATTATACTATATATCTCTTAAAAAAAACTTCCTCCTTAAGTGTACTATTGCTCCCGACCTTCAGTACCTGCACGCAGTAAATTCTATGTGCTCAGTATTAAACATACTCAGTGGTGGCTAACAATCATAATATTTTTCTATACATAATTATTCTAATTATGCAACAATTAAATTAATAAACTTCCAATATAATTACAATTATGCAATTATTGTTCACATTTTTTTAACACCACAACTTTAAATAACCTTTTAATTTAGTCCTTTAAATTTTATTTATTTTCAAAATTGCCATTTTTACTTAAAATTTACAAAATTGCCATTATTCTCATTTATTTTCATTTCTAACCTATAATTTTGCATACAATTTACCAATTAACCTTTAATTTAACATTTCCATACAAAATTATGCTTTTGGTCACTGTGTTATACAAAACTTTATTTTTGCACTATTGGGACACCAAATTATTATTTTACCCTTCATAATCATCTCTTAATCATTTTTATTCGTTAAGTGCATATTTTGATAAAATTACCGTTTTGTCCCTAAACTTTTCATCTCTTTTCAATTATGTCTTTTTTCACCTTAAACTTCATTTTTAGCTTTCTTTTCACACTTTTAACTTATTCTTATCATAATGCCCCTAATACAATCTTGATAGAAACTTTCAAACTGGATATATGAGACATTGACCCTACAGGATCACATACAGACTGATAAATGACCTCAAATGACCATTTTTTACAGAGTAAATAATAGAACATATAGATATTATGGAGATCAGTGATCCTACCATAGCAAAGCAAGTCGCAATGAGTTATACCGTGGTACAGATGTCCCTATGGCCAGCCAATTATATCCTAAGCTAGATTTTTACTGTTTGACTATTTTTAAGGACACAAATTCATTAAATTACAATTTATTATTCAAAATTTTCACACTTTTAATTACTTTTTCAGTGAAGTCAATTATCAATCAGTCATTTCAGTCTCTTTTACATAGTTTGTGAATTATTTCACAATAATTCACTATTTTCTCATCAAATTATGAATTAATTCACATTAACTCAATATTTTCACCTTATACATAATCAAAATTTCTTCTTAAAATATTCAAATAATTTCTATAAATTCGATAAAAATTCATGGACATATTAATTTGTCTCTATTATCATTTTAAGGCTTAATTTCATCAAAATACATAAATTAAACACTATTTCTCTTTAGGGTTCATTTCGGTCTAAAAATTTATTTAAGCATTCTACTAGATTTATTCAAGGTCTAATTGCATTGCTCTAGTATCAATTTCAATTAAGCATGCATATACTTAATTTTCCCTAAGTTACATAAAGGGAATTAATTCAAAATAAAAGGAAATGTTAGGATTTATTAGCCACTAACCTTTTTTCTTATTTTGGCTTGCCTATACTTCCTTTCCTTTGCCTTTAGCCTTGGCAAGTTGGTCTTCTTCTTGATTTCCTACCATAGTTGAATTTCAAGGCTTAATTAACCTAAGTTTTTGATCTCAACTACCCAAATTAACAACATAAATGAGTTTTAAGCACCTAAAATTATTGAGAGACACCTTAGTATTAAATTAAAACTATGAATTTCTCTTGCCTTTCTTTGACACCTAATACTTTAACCCTTGATTTCTCTTGCTTCTTTTGCTTAAATCAATTCTTGCCTTTCTTTGACACCTAATACTTTAACCCTTAATTTCTCTTATTTCTTTTGCTTAAATCAAAAGATGGAGGGCTGAATAATTATCTAGAGGGATAAAATTAACTTTTTTATGCTTGAATTTGGTGTGAATTTTAAGTGGAATGAAAGAAATTTGGGAGAGAAAGGGACAATGGGAGATTTGGCCAATAAGAGGAAGAAGGAGAGGCTGAAAATTGCTGAAACTTTACAGATTTTTCCACCTTTTATACCTCCTCTCATGGGCCAAATATTGGGTTAAACTAATGGGCCTAACTCATTAATCCAAAAGCCCATTAAAGGCCTTAATTAATTTCTCTCACTTTTCAACTCCAAATCACTTTAATTTTGATTTTGTCATTCTTATCACACCAAAAATAGATAGTATGCAAAATTTTGGCTCAATCAGAGTCCATTACAGATCTAATTCAATCAAATCGGTCCAATTTGATAACTACCAGCGTTGCCGAAAAATTTACTTTTTATTACCAAAATATTCTACATGAAATTTAAGGAAGATTTACAAATTTTGACAATTTTCAGAGTTCGTTTGTTATTTTTAAAAATTCATGCAAAATCAAACCAACCTTCCTATAATAAAAATTAACTCAATAATTTGTTTCGTATTTTTGACTTTTGGAGGCCTATTTGTACTCAGTTTCACTTTAAATTTCAATCTTAGACTCACCACGACCAATATTTTTCGATGGTCAAATAAAATATTTTTTACTTTCGGGTGTACTTTTCAGCCTAAAAACACTATTCACCATCAGAAGTTACTGTTCACAGCTGATTTGGTATTGAGGCCATTATAGGTGATTATTCAATGGTTGCGATTAGTGAAACTCGGACCCCTATTGAGAAGAAAAGTGGGAACCAATGATTCTCTATTCTGGTTCTCTCTTCTCATATATTTTATGGATTTTAAAATTATAATATGAAATTATCAAAGGGTTGGGTCTAGTAATTTTGTTGGTGTAGTTAGAGATTTTTGTCATCAATTTCATGTTTCTATTCCCATTCTTTTAGAAACAAGAATAAGTGGCACAAATGCAGATAAAGTTATCAAGAACACTGGGTTTTTAAACTCCTTTCAAGTTGAAGTGAAGGGTTTCTCAGGAGGTCTTTGAATTTTGTAGAGCAATAATATCAATATTTAGATCATGTCTTATTCCTATCAATGGGTTACCTTCAAGCTTTCTAACTCTAAAATCCCACAGTTTTTTTCACAGCTGTGTATGCAGACCCCAATGCAATCAATAGAAGACAATTATGGGCTGATATTACTAATTTAAATTCCCTAATTTCAAATCTATGGTGCTTGGCAAAAGATTTTAATACATTTCTTTTCTCTCATGAGAAAGTAGGAAGGGCAAGTAGAGGGAGCAAAGCCTGTTCGTTCTTACAATCCTGCATTAACAGTTGCAATCTAATCGACCTCGGGTTTCAGGGTTCGAAATTTACTTAGAAAAAAGGAGCTCTTTAGGAATGACTGGATAAAGTGTTATGTTCTTAATAATGGAGGAATTTATTTGACACCGCCAATGTTCAACATTTGCCAAGGGTGAGTTCAAATCACTGACCTTTGCTTTTATCTCTTAATGATAAGCATTCAGTTAGTCATCCTCCTCACTTCAAGTTCTTAGCCCCTTGGCTTCTTCACAAGGACTTTTAGTCTTTTATCTAGGAGAATTAGAACTCAAAAATTGCTATTGAACAAGCCATGTCCATCTTTGCTTTGAAAGTTCCTCTTGGAACAAAGAGGTCTTTGGTTATACCTTTTGGAGAAAGAAAAAATTACTTGCTCGTCTTGGTGGAATTAAACGAGCGCTGGAATCTAACAACTCTCCTTATTTGTGCCAAATTGAATGAGATATTCGTTTCAAATATGAGAATGTAGTGCATCAAAAAGAATTATTATGGAAGCAAAAATCTAACTCATATTGGCTTATTGAATGAGACAAGAATTCAAACTTCTTTCATAATAAATATTAGGTTAAAAAAACATATTAAAGTTTGATAGGCTTCAGTTATTGGATGGAAGTTGAAGCTCTGATCTAGAGGTGCTTAAATCTCATGTCATGGATTTTTATTTGCAACTTTACATTGAAGACATCATTCATGCTCCAGCATACCCAATCCGAGGTCAGTTTCCCAACCTTAACGAAGTTTTGTTAGATTTTTTTGGAAAGGATGTAATCGATATGGACGTGGATAAGGCACTTTTTAGCATGCGTCTATTTAAAGCTCTGAGGAATGATGGACTTTGTGTCGATTTTTTTCAACATAACTGGAATTTGCTTAAGGGATCTCTTTGCCATTTTGTTAGAAGCTGCTGTAACATCTTGACTTTAAGTTACCTGAATAACAATTGGATCGACCCAATTTAATCTAGACTCGATAATAATATAAAATAATGAGTGTCAAAAAAAATTAAATTAAATTATACGTTGAGTTACACTTGATTTAGGGACTTAAATGTATAAAAGAAAAAGGTTTCTGCTTAACAAGTATATTATGTGAATAGAGGGACTAAAAGAGGACTTTGCCAAAACTACGTCATTTTGGCTTGTCTTCCTTTCTTTTTATTTTTGCTAGAAAAAATAGGATCTATCTTCCTAAAGACTCCACTGCCTCTCTCTCTCCCTTCTTCCTTTCTCCCTCCCTTTTTTCGATCGTGCTAGTCACCTCACCGTCGCTGTTCCCTTAACTTAAAAGATTGATTATTGCTTCCTATTTTTTCGCCTCCTCCTTTCCCTTATTTGGTTCTTTAAGAAATCCACCTCTATCTTCTGCCTTCCCTTTATTAATTGTTGGGTAAGTTTTCTTCCACCTTTAAGTGTTGTTTGTGATGGAATTTTGAAGGAGAAGTGGGGAAATCCAAACTTAGGGATTGTATAAATTGGGGAAATTTTATTTTATTATTGATTAATTAAGGATTTGAGCCATTAAATATTTAAGGTTGTTGTAAATTAAATGTTAGCATATAATTGATTGGGAATTTATGTTGTATTATGGGTTATGTAGAGAAAGAAGGCGAACCAATTGGGAAAGGAAAAGAAAGGGAAAAAAGGCGTTGATTTAAAGCTTGTCTTAAAGGTGGAATTGAAGAAATTAGTGACAAAATAGGTAAGTGTTCAAGCAAATTTATTTTTCCTTAATTTTTGTATTATGTTAGTTAAAAAATTTTGAAGTGAGAATTATTATTTGATGGTATTTTATGGTATTGATGTTATGATTATTGAATTAAATGTTAGATATTATGTTAGGCTAAACAAGGATTATACATGTGTCTAATTTTGGAATTAAGGACTAATATATGTACTCTATAATTAACATAAGTTAATTTTATGTTAATTATGGTTTTGAATTAATCAATACAATTATAATAAAACTCTAATGGGCTATTGTGATGATATAAAACCATTGTGTTTCGAAATTTTCAAAAAAATTGAAATGGTTGGTAAAGTATGCCTTATGATTGAAAAGAAATTGAATCCAATTATTGTAATGGATAATTAAATTAAGTAAATAAATAAGTGACTATGGGCTGAGGTAGAATCATTAGTGAGAGAGATATAGATGATAGAGAACGTTTATATTTAACTAGTAGTGAATTATGTATAGCTAAATACTTGGGCCTATACTCATGGATGGTTCGTAAATTAATCAATGAGCCGTAAAAATGTAATAGTAATTTGTAATGTCCCAGGTTTGACTCTAATAGAAATGAATGTCATTTGATGATATATTTGCTAATTAAATGTTAATTAATTAGTTAAGTGATAATTATAATATATTTGAGAATAAGGATGCAGTGAAAATATTTGGGACAAATTTTAATTGAGAGGAAGTTAGTGGAGGTTATAATAAAATATTATTAGACATTTTATTTAGACCAAAGGATTGGGTCTACAATTAAAAAGAAAAAAAAGGTTATTAATAAGAAAGAAAAAGAAAACATTAAAAAGAAAAAAATAAGAAGGGAGAGGAGAGAGAAAACGGGATTGAGGGGGAAGGGAGATCGAAGTAAGGGGCTTTCACCGATCAGAGGCGCCATCGCTGTTGGCTCCGGCTCGCCGATGCCTCGTCGCGTCGCCCCTCCATCCCCTGTAACGCCCCAAATTATCATTTGTTGTGCATGATTTATTATTATGTATGATTAATTATTTTTTTGATAAGTTTAGTAGTGATTAAAATTGATTAGGACGGAAAGGTTGCAAAGAGTGCTCCGTTAAACGTTCCCGGGCCATAGTAACCCGAGGATGGGTGACCCGATGGGCAATATGTGAGTAATGTCAAATATGGAAGTACGTGTGAAATGGAGTCTAGTGGTATAATTTGAGTGATAATTGATGTCAAATAGACCTCCAAAAGGGCAAAAGAAGAAAAATTTCACGGTTCGGCTTAGGTTTAACTAAGACTTTAACTAAGCAATTGGAGGCCTTAGAGACCTCTGATTGAATTCAAATTTTATATACATTTTATTCATAGTTTAGTGGCACACGGAGAACTGAAAAATATCAATTCTGATAATTCTGAAAATTTGGGTTTCAGAGTAGCCGTATAGGTTGCCGAAGCTAAAAGTATATTGAAACGATATCGGAATGAGTTGAAATTTTTACCATATGTTCTTGAATATATAGTGACACTCAGGGTAAAATTTCAGGGCAATCCGATATCGGGATCAAAAATTTATATTTCAGAGCGAAAAACCGAAATCGGGTCGTTAGAAGGGTCAAATCCGGGAATTTGACCATGAAATTTTATATGAGATTATATTTTGGTGTAATGATACTATGTATGTGAGCTCATAATGTTAGGATAAGCCTAATGCCTTAGATGAGTGACAAGTGGCCAATTTTGAGACCATTGGATTAAATAGTTACACATTAAATCTTGGCCTCTCCTTTTACAGATATTTAGTACCCTATATAAGGAAGAAACACGCAGAAAATATCTGTAAAATTCGACCATCATCTCCCCTTTTCCTTCTCAAAACCGAAATTCACCCTATGTTTCATTTCCTCCATTCTTTCTTCTTCTCAAGCTTTTTCCCTCCATATCTTCAGCTGAAATTTTTATCCCCATACTCAAAAATCACTGCTCTTTCACATAGGAAAGAGTTTGTAACAAGGGAAGGCCAAAAAATATAATACTTGAGGTAAAATCTCTAAGGCACACTTTGATAGTTTTATGAGTTTGAGCTTGAATTTGAGGGAGATTTTGTATCAGCATATAGAGTAGGGTTAGGGAAGTATAGTAGTGTATTTAAATTGTTTTAATTGTTGAGTTAAATTGATAAATTCTTTCCTTGTATTTTCGGCCAAAAGAAGAACAAAAGGAGGAAAGCCAATCTAAAGGAGGAAAAGGCAAAGACAAGGTGAAATAAGTGATAAGGAAGCCAAAATAAGGTTAGTGGATATAATTTACCATTAATTTCAATTTCTTTGATGATTTCTCCTTGAAATCTCTATTATGTAACTATGAAAAGTAGGGTTAATTGATGAATTAATTGGAAATAACTTGATATTGTGATGATTTAAACTAGTATGAACTTATTTTAGTGAAGAAAATAATTTAAAAGTGGGAACCCTAGTAATGGCCTAATGATGTTCTTTAGGTAATTATTATGTAACTTAGTATTAAATGTTTTATTTGGTTATATATGGATAATATAAGATGTGAAAAGAATAATGGACTTGATAAAAATGAAAAATGATAAGGGTATGTGAATATGTATATAAGTACATAATGATGGAAATTGTGATACTTTGAGAAATCTTGTGCAAATTAAGCATATGTTGTTATAATGATGTTTAAATAAATAAGAAAATAAATATAGTATAAAAAGAATGATTAAAGGCTATGAATGTGAAAATTGACTACCATCCTGGTAAAGCAAATACGGTAGCTGATGCACTCAGCAGGAAGCACTTGATGGCATTGCGAGCAATGAAAGTGGGGTTGAATATGACACAAGATGGAGTATTGGTGGCGGAAATGCAGATAAAACCAGGCTCTGATACCATTAAATGTAACTCCTTCTTAACTAAATTTAAAATCTATACTGTTCATTAATACCCTTATAAATATTAAGCTATTATTTTGATTTTAACGAAAAATTTTGCAATATAACGGCTAAATTTTCTTAGTTTCCAAACCTGTAAAAAGTCAAATTTGCACTCCCAATAATATTCCTCCTAAAAATAATTAATCATACATAATAATAAATCATGCACAACAAATGATAATTTGGGGCGTTACAGTACTCCCCCCCTAAATAAAAATTTCATCCTCGAAATTTATCTGGGCTGAAGAGATGTGTATACTATCGTCTCATCGTATCCTCCGGTTCCCAGGTGGCTTCTTCAGCATTGTGGCGTGTCCAAAGCACTTTTACCAATGGAATTTGCTTATTTCAAAGTTGTCTGACCTCTCGTGCTAGGATTCTCACCGGTTCTTCATCATAAGATAGGTCAGGTCTCAACTAAATATCTTCAGAAGTGATAACATGGGAGGGATCTGAACGATATCTTCTTAACATAGAAACATGGAACACGTCATGGATCCTTTCTAGTTCCGAAGGTAACTTCAATCGGTATGCCACTGGTTCCACCCGTTGGATTACTTCATAGGGTCCGATAAATCTGGGACTGAGTTTACCCTTTTTGCCAAATCGGAGCACTTTTTGCCATGGTGAAACTTTCAAAAATACTTTATCTCCTACATTAAATTCTATGTAGAGAGAACTCAGTTAAAGTCTCTACATATTCAATCAGAGGTCTCTAAGGCCTCCAATTGCTTAGTTAAAGTCTTAGTTAAACCTACGTCGAACCGAGAAATTTTTCTTCTTTTGCCCTTTTGGAGGTCTATTTGACATCAATTATCACTCAAATTATACCACTAGACTCCATTTCACACGTACTTCCATATTTGACATTACTCTCACATTGCCCATCGGGGTCACCCATCCTCGGTTTACTATGGCCCGGGCACGTTTAACGGAGCACTCTTTGCAACCTTTCCGTCCTAATCAATTTTAATCACTACTAAACTTATCAAAAAAATAATTAATCATACATAATAATAAATCATGCACAACAAATGATAATTTGGGGCGTTATATCCCCACTATCATCAGCACCACCCTCGTTCCTCCATCTTTGCCAAGGCTTCTTTCTTCTTTTCCAGCGAGTGACAATGGCGGCTAAAGGCACGATCACCATAGGAGAACTCCCAGTAGCAGATCGGATCTCCTTGTGCCTTTCGTTTCTCCCCAATCGTCGGCAGCAAGTAGATCGGCCCACGATGAAGCAGGACATTCCAGCTTAGATCTCGACCAAATGCAATGGTGTTTAGGCGCGTGAGTGGTACATGGAAACTACCGGTGGTCCTAGCTACCAACGGGCAGCTTTGGTGAGCCTCCGGTGATCGGTTTGGTGAGCATGGTGACAGGCAGATTGTAATGGCCTCAATATCGGGTTAGCCGTGAATAATATTTTCTGACAATGAATAGTATTTTTTCGGGCCCGAAAGGACACCCAAAAGTTAAAAATATTTTATTGCATCATTTAAAAGGAATAGTCATGGTGAGCTTAGGATTGAAATTTGAAGTGAATTTGAGGTCAAATGGGCCTCTAAAAGTCAAAAATACGAAAAAGATAGCGAATCGATTTCCCTATTAGAGAATGAGACTTGATTTTGCATAAATAATTAAAAATAGTAAACGAACTCCGAAAATTGCCAGATTTTACATGCTTACATGAATTTTTACGTAAAATATTTTGGTGATAAGAATTGAATTTTTCGGTGACACCGACAGTTGTCGAATCGGATCGATAAGTTTGAATCGGACCGATAACGGACTCCAATTGGGCCAAAAATTTGCGTGCTACCTATTTTTGATGTTTTAAGAATGATAAAATCAAATTTGAAGTGATTTTAAGTAAGGAAGAGAGAGAAATTGGATTGGACTTTAAAAATGCCTAAATGAGCCTTAATGTTTAAATAGGCAAAGCCCACTCATTAAGCCCAATTTTAGGCCCATAAGAGTGATATAAAAGGGGTAAAAATCTAGAAATTTGCTCCAGAATAATCCAGCTTCCTCTTCCTCTTGTAATGACCGAATTTCTCCTCTTTCTCTCTCTCTTGATTTCCCTTCATATCTACTTCAAATCTCTCCTAAACTCCCACATAAAAGATGAAGTTCTCTCTCTCTAGGTCACTTTAGTGGCCTCAAACAAGTGATTTGAGCAAGAAAAGATAAGAAATCAATGGAAGAAAGGAAAAGAGGTAAGATGGACTTTAAGGAATTAAGTAATTTTAATTGGATTTTTGGTTTTTTCTTATAGTTTTTGAGGTGTAAAAGCTAATTATGAGATTGGATTTTTCATTTGAGGACAAGAAATTATGGTTAGAAAGGCTAAAGAATCCGGCCAAGGATGAAATTGTGGATGGATGGAGTTTTGCTTGGTGTCAAGTGAAGAAAAGTGAGGCTTAAGGAAGATTAAGCTTGAAAAAAGGTAAATGACTACAAAATCCTTTAGTTTTCCTATTAATATGAATTTTTCTTAATTATGTAATTAAGATAAAAATATGTAAAATTGTTAATTAATGAAATTATGTTAGGATAAATGAAATTAAGCATGAGAGGAAATGAAATGAAGGCTTTAATGAAAGAAAACAAGTTTTTAAGGTGGAAAAATATTAATGGCCGAATTACCTAGGTGAAGAAATAATGAGAAAAATGCATGAAATTAATGTATGTTAGTTTAAATTAATAATAGACATGATAATTGATGTTTATAAATTTTTAGAGAATATTTGAAATTAATTTGAGAATTTTTAAGATTATGTATAGTGTATGTATTGAATGAAAATTGTGATTTAGAGTGAATTAAGTGATTATTTTGATGAAAAATGGCAATGACTAATAAAGAATGTAGAAATAAATTTTAGTGGAATTTATTGAATTGATTTGAATTTTATTGAAATTTTTATGTGAATATGTATAATGAAAATAATTGAATTTTTAATGCATAATTGTATAAAAATGACAAAAATGATGAATTAATATGAAAGTAAATTAATGTCAATGATAAGAAATAAAAAGTCAACCGACGAACTTTTCGAAATAATTATTGGGTCGTGAAAATAATAAAAATAATAAATTATTGATAAATAAATAGAAATGATGGAAATAAATTGATACGTAAATAAAAGAAAGATAAAATGAGTTTTAAATGAAAAAGGGACTTAAATGAAAGAAAATAAAAGTTTTGGGACAAAATGATAATTTTGCCAAAATAGGTAATTACCGCAAAAAAATAAGTAAGAAATACTTAACAAGGGTAAAATGATAATTTCGGAGACCTAACGATTCCAAAAGATAGAGTTTCTATGGTATGAGAATTAAAATATAATTTTACCCGAAATGGTAAAATAAAGAATAAAAGATGAATAATGGAAAAAAATTATATAATAAGAATGAAAATTAATGATTATAATGGCAAAATCTTAATTATGTATTTGAAATAAATAATCCAATAGAAAAAGTCAAATTATGCATGTTTGAGGTATAAGATAATAAATGATATTACTACAGTTCCTAATTGCATAAAAAGTAGAAAAATAAAGATGTGACTAATTTATCAAAATAAATTAGTCAACAAAAAGTATTAAAAGAGTAAATGATTATAAAATTAATTTGCCGAAGAAATAAAAGCCGGCATATCGAATAGTTGAAAAATTAGACCGAAAAAGAAAAAATTGTAAAAATGTCAAGTTTAAAAGTATTGAAAATAATTCGTAAAAAATTATTCAAAAAGAATAAAAGAAAATTGTGAATTATAATGCCATAATTCATAATTTATAATCTGTATAAAAGACTGAAATGTTTAAGTATCTAAGTGAATTATCGAAGAATAATTCACTAAAGTGACTGGAAAAAGAGAAAGTGAATAAAAGGACAAAAGAGTGCATTTGATCAGAATAAAGTGTAATGATAAATAAAAGAAAGAGATTAAAGATTTTTAATTATTCAAAAACGTTTACAAATGTGATTGGTTATGTTTGCCCTTAGCGATAGACATGCATTTTTATTCTTATTCAAGATGTAAATGGCTAGCCATAGGGATACCTTATACCGCGGTACAAGTCATGGTGGCTTGCTATGCTGTGGACTGGATCTCTGATCACCATGAAATTCTCTGCTCTGTTATATGCTCTGTGAGAAATGATTCTTTGGGGATCACTTCTCTCTCTGTTATGGCCCTGTGGGGTCCACGTCCCGCGTATCCTATCTGAGAATCCTGTTGCATTGCACTAGGGACACATTGGAATGAATAAATAGGTATTGTTTAATTGAATTAAATATAAAAAGCTATAACGAAAAATGATTCGTTTGAAAGAAAAATACAAAGTTGAAATAAATCTGTAAAGATTTCTGAAAAGTATAATTAGTAAGAAAAAGAAAAGAAAGGTTTTATAAGATTAAAATATTAAATCAAGGTTTAGTTAAGCTTTTATAAGAATTTAAAATGTATTTTGTTTTTCATGAAAAAGATAAATTTGATTAATTAATATTTCTCGTACCAATTACTATTGTAGGAAGTGATAAGTTTGAAAAACAATATTAATTTCCTACTTAAAGTTAAAAAGTAATGATTTTGACATGAAGTTAACTTAATGCTTATGTAACGTATTTCTGAACGAAAAGTTAATTGAAAAGTAAAACAATAGAAAGACACATAATTGACCGATGAGAAAGAAGTAAAAGACATATGTCTTAATAAATATTTGAACGAAAGTAATATATATAAATGAAGGAAAGAGAATTTGACTGCAAAGTGTCCCGAAATAATTATATCACTTTGCAATAAAGTTTAAAAGCCTTTAAATAGTAATGTATTTATTAGTTAAAAGTCAAAGCAAAAATAAAAGAATAAATAGCAAGAAGTATAATTAGAGTACAGATTGAATAATTAAACAGTAAATCAAGAATTAAAGTAATTTATTTTGGTACTAGTAAAGACACGAGTATCAATTCATATTGCTAAATGAAATGATAATTAAATTGCTGTGGCTAAAGGATAAAATGAAAGTAATGATAAAAGTAAAAGTTATAGTAAACATTAACGTAAAAGTAAAAGTAAATCTGATATTGATCCACCTAAGAAAATACTGCAAAGTAAAGTTGAAAGTTTAGAAACAAAAGAACCATAATTACCACAATGCGAGTTAATAACATGAATATTATTAACCGAGATAAAAGAAAATGCTTAATGAAATAATATTAGTAAAAGCATAAATTACGAAATTATGCTTATTCTTGGGAAATTCTTGAATTAGTAGTCACCACTGGGCATGTTTAATACTCAGCACATAGTGTTTATTGCGTGCAGGTTCTGAAGTGTTGCGGGAGCACAATACATTGAAAGTCCAGATCAGGAGAGAAGATTTTTGTGTTAGTTGATGTAAGCTTTTGGCATGTATATACTTAGACTATTAAGATAAAAGCTTGAAATGTATTTTTAATTATCTTGGATGAATGGATAGTATAAGTTTTGTTATGATGTTTGGTGTTTGTTTTAATTGTTTATAAGATTGTTACTTGATTCCGGAATTATTGTAAAAGTATTTTAAGTGTTTCGAATTGTTCAGAAAAAAAAAACTTACCGTCTTTAGCTAAGTCTCGTTTCCAAAAGGACTGTTCCGAGAAGGGTATTACACAGATTGTAGCAAATTTGACTAACAGGTTTGGGAACTTCTTAACCTTGCACGTGTTTGATTTGTATTAAAAGAGTATGATGTTGGATATTAGTAAGGTAAATTAAAATATGATTATTGTATGAGAATTATGCTTGATATTAGCTTTGCATATATTGGATTTGTTATAAGAAACTAATAATCTGTAAAAGTAAATGAGTCATAGTGTTGGTGAGGAAATAGTTTTTGAAAGTGTAACGTTTGAAGTGAATTTAGTTAGGCTGGACTGGGCAAGATAGAGTTTGAGCTTCATTTGATTTGAGTGTTAATGGTATAATTGAATGAATAATGAATTATAACTATTAATAGAAGTAACATTGAACTTGGTTAACATGGAATTAAGGGAAAAATCTATTGATATATATATATATATATATATATATATATATATATATATATATATATATATATATATATATATATATATATATATATATATATATATATATATATATATATATATATATATATATATATATATATATATATATATATATATATATATATATATATATATATATATATATATATATATATATATATATATATATATATATATATATATATAATATCTTTTACTATTTGAAATTTGTGGGATGAGTTGTGATATGAGCCTAAATAGCTCATATTTAATCCATGTTTTGTTACCAAAATAATATTTAGTTATATTAAATTGTGCTAGAATTAGGTGTGTTTAATGTTTTTATCAAGTTTTGTGTATGTAGGAGAAAAAAGGGAGAAAATTGTGAAGAAGCCCTGTCGCGGACGCGACGGGTACCGCGAGCGCGACAAGGGAAGCGTGTCCCGTCGCGAGCGCGACAGGTGCCGCGATCGCGACAGGAGGAGGTGATAGGCAGTTTATGTTTAAAAGGCACTTTAAAGGGACATTACTCTTCACCAAATAATGTATACTTCTAGAGGGATACTTGAAGAGTTATGTTGTTATGGAAAGGTGCTTGAAGGGTCACAATGCTTGGCAAGGAAGTTATAAATATAAATGGTGGTTATGCAATTTAAATTTCAAATCAAATTTTAAAGAGGCATGACTTTTCACCAAGGGTTGCATACCTATGGAGAGGCACTTAGAGGGACATAATGTTTGGAAATCTATAAATACCCTAGAAGTTATAATAAATAAGGGGAATCAATCAATCATTTATTTTTATTATTTTAAAAGTGTAATTAGAGAAAATAGTTGTAGGTTTTAGTTTTAGTTTTATGGCTTGAAGAGAAGGCAAATAAAATGAAGAAGACTACACTTGGTGAAATGAAGAATGGTTGAGAGATCCCTTCTTCTATTTCTAATCTTTACTTCTTCTTTGTTATTATTATGAATTCTTTTTTTAGCAATTTGATTGTTGTTATTCATATATATATTCATTTCTCTTTCATTTATCTTTATATATAGTATTTGCTATTAAAAGTTTATTAGTATCATTATAAGTTAAGGAAGACGACCTTCGATGTGCAATTCCTTTTCTGAAAATCATCATAATAGTCATAAATAAGGGAGTTAGCGATAGCAACGTCTTATTGAAAGTTAATAGGAAATTCATTATCAAAGCATAGTTTGAGAGATCACATGTGGAGATAGTTGTTATAGGTTGGTTTTTATTCTTTGAATGTGTGTTTATGTAATTCTTGTCTAAATGCGAGAGCTGCGATTTAGAACCATAAATGCATGTTTAAGGCATAATCTAGTCTAGATGCGAGAGCTGCGACATAGAACATTATTCCAACTTGGCTTGCATGATAAAGATTGAATTATTAATAAGAGAAAATTATCAAATTTCATATTTATGTATGTGTTATATTCATCATATTCATAAGTCTTCTCGAATTATCATTAAAATAGAATATTATTTTTAATGTAGTGTTAATAATAGTTTTAATTTGTAAATTAATGAGCATTGTAAACAAGATTAAAATCAAGTAATAATAGTGTACAATGTTAATCAACATTCCTTGTGGGATCGATATCTGAAGTACTATAATCGGTACACAGTATACTTGCGGTATTTAAGCTTTTAGAAAAATTATATCAAGTTGTGAAAAGAATGCAATTTTACAGTTCCTTGGTCAAAGAACACTTCATCAAGTGGTTTGTTCAGTCCATCGAGTGGTTGAGCACTCTCCTGAGTGAGATGCTTCACTCTCCTGATTGTATGCTCTACTTCTCTGAGTGATTTTAATTATTTTATTAAGTAATATATTCCTACTTTCTTCTATTTTGTCTTTTTATATTGAAACTCTATTTAGTCAAATGCTTCCACTGCACACCCAAATTTAGTAAATCTCTCACAAAAGCATAAACCACAATGTTATATGCCTATGGTTCTTATCAAAGTAAAAACTTCTTATTGGACTTTAATTAAATTAAAGAACTTTTATAGTTTAATGAATATAGTTTTCACGGATGTTTGATGCTGGAGTTCTACTTATATTATAAACTAAATAATTTAATTAAATTATGTATTAATTGTTTACTTCTGATATTATTGGTAAATTTAATGGAGCAGCTTACTGATCACTGTTTTAGGTATTGCCTAGTTGGAGATAAAATATTAAATAGGATTATAGCCAAATCATAATGTAAAACCATGATTGAGTCTTCAATGTATTAGTTTAAGTATGATTTTCTTTGCTAACTTGTATAGAAATGTTTTTAGCTCTTTACCAAACGATGTTAGAATTATTCTTTAGTAAGGGAATTATAATTTGCTACCTCACTTAGCTTCATGAAAAATTATTTAATTTATTTGTTGAGATTAACTAAGAATTCAACTAACATGTTTATTTAAAATATATATAATTAAATATCTAGATGATTCTATCAAACATTAAAAGAGCAATTTTAAAAGCTGATGATTAATTTGGCAATCAAAAGTATAGTTTTTTTGATAGTCAACTTGTGATTGAACTTAGATAGCTAAATCAACTAATATGAAAATATAATAGTATGTTAGTACACAGAGATGCATAAAGCATGTAGCGTAAAAAGTATAAGATATGCACATAGTTATTGGTTATATCGATGTGATAATTGAGAACATATGCAAATCATGATATTAAATGCACATATAAATATATGATGTAAGTTTATTCTTTAATATAATATAAATGAATATGAGTATAATTGATGAAGCCAAAACCTAGAGTTAGAATAGTTCTTGAAAGCCATTGAATTATAATAATTAGATGATATTGAAGTTTTTTTATTTGACAGGAATAAATCCTTTAAGGCTGTGAATCACACTTTAATTGTTTTAAATTCTATTTATAATCTCATGTTGTAATAGTTTTCCTGTTTGTCGTTTTTTAACATAGCTTTTTAAGAAACATTATGATCATATTATTGAATTGTTATGGAGTAATTCTTTAATATTAGATTCTAAAAATGCTTTTTCATTTATTTACTGGAAAAATCAATTAAAGTGATCTTGTCTAGTTTATTATTCTAGAATGTTTTGGTAATGATATAATAAGTACATAGGTTTAAAGGAGATGATCATGATGAACCATACATGTACGTCTTTTTGAAATGATTATGTGTTTACATGCTGTGTCAGACATTCACGGTTTGTATAATTATATATGATTTCATTCCTACGAAAATAGTGTAGCAGTACATGAACTATTATGACTAGTATAAGCATTGTCAACATATGGTTATTAGAATGTTTAAAGAAATTTAAAAGAATCTATAGAATAGATTTCTTTGATGGCTAAAGAGTATTTCAAAGAGAATTTGTTGAATTATTGTGAAATAATTCATGGAGTAAGTGAAAGATGGTTCACAAACTGTACAAAAATATTGAAGATTCTAAATAATTGTATTATCTGGATTGGAAAGTAATTGAAAAGAAGAGAAATCTAATAAATGTTTTAAAAGTAAGTGAAATATGTGCCTTTAGAAGAGTCAGGCAGTAAAATCTAGCTCAGGATATAATTGGCTAGCCATAGGGATAAACTATACCACGGTGCAAGTCATGGCGACTTGCTTTACTATGGTTGTATATATCGTTGATCTCCATAGTATTTGACATACGTACTATCGTATGTTCATATTTTTTTTAGAAATGATTCTTTTGGGTTATTTCTCATTCTGTTGTGATCCTGTGGGGTCCACGTCTCGCATATCTGGTCTAAGAGTTTCTGTCGGATCCATACTAGGGGCATTAATATGAAAATAAGTTAAAAAGTGTAAAAGAAAAGAAATGTTATAGTTTCAGAACTAATTTGCATAAGAATTATTCTCTTATATATAGAAAACGGATAATAAATTGAAAGTTACAATATTGATGAGCATGTGATTCTTTAATACTATATAAGCATTATGGATCTATATATTATAAGTAAGTATTGTACACTAAGAATTTATCTTCAATAATTATATTGTTTCTGGAAGCTATAAGCTTGTTTCTTAATTTGTTATATTTGTTCATATATATATATATAGGTATGTATACAACTCTGTCATGGGTCAAGTGGATAATATTTGGCATAATATTGTGTTATGTAACATATAGTTCACCTTGCTAAGATTATTTTAATGATTTAATGAAAGTGAATTTAGAATGCATACTATATTTAAAATGATGTATATGTATGAAGGAATTATGCCAAATTTCTTCGGTTGGTAACAATTACTGATGAATTGCTCATTGAGTTATTAAGTTTGTTGCCTATATGAAGTAATATGTTCCTTCTCTTATGCTTGTGATTTATTGCTAAATGTAAAAGCTTGGATTTAAGGTATTTGAAGGTATCAACTGGTAGTATTATTAAACTTTGTACTTGTATAATTGATGTTATGTGTTATAAAGATTATCTATAGATTATTTTGTTCCCCACTAAGCTTTATAGCTTAGCACGAATTTTATTATCTGTGTAGGTATTAGGATAGGCTTATTTTTGGTTAGACAGCTGCTATGGCTCAACTACCAGAAGAGGAAATCTAGTGTGGGGTAGATCACCTTTGAGGTTTACAGATGTAGTGAGGCGATTTAAATGTAAATTGTTCTTTATTTTGGAATATTATAGTGTTTAAGAGTGTAATATGTAATATTGAATCATCTTAGAAATATGATTAATAATGAGAATGGATGTATAAGATGCATGCTGAAATTATTTTTGTATTGTTGTGTCCCTGAAGAGCTGAGGAAATTATCTGATTTTCAGGTGGATTAGATAAGTTTTTAGATGTTATATTTTCGAATTTTTATTTGGTGATTAGTCAATTAGACAATTATAGTTTAATCGGCGTGCTTACTTTATAAGTATTTCATATTGGACAAGTCTGCAGTTGATGGAGTAGTTAAGGTTTAGTATATATATATATATATATATATATATTTGGGTTATCACATGTTTCAGTTAGATTGTTCAGTAAAGATATTACATAATTTATAACTTGATAAGGCGTTTAAATGGGTAACGGTGAATGTATGTTAATGCAGAATTGAACAAATAAATTTAGTTAATAATGGAATGAGTAATAATTAGAAATAATTCTACAAGTCTAATTAATGAAGTTTAGAAATTTATTATTTGCCCTTAGTAAAATTGGATAGGAATTGGAGTAATGAGGATAAGATTGGCATGCCAATTAGGGAAATTTAGCAGTATTGCGTCTTAATGTGGTTACTGGATGTATGGCTCTGAGAGCTCACCTGGTGGGTAATAATTAATTGGAATGGTGAGCTGTCATGATTCCGAGAACTTGGTCCACATATGTGTGTATATGTGTATATATGTGTGTGTATGTGTGTGTGTGTATTTTAAATGTATAAAATTTTCGAATATCAATAATGAGAAAATAATATTGAATGGACTGCATGATTCGAGAACTCGGTCCTATGTTTGATTCCCGTTTATCCAGCTCGTCTTACAATTCCGCTGGATTTTACTTTGGGCAATACAGATTAATAAATATCAAGTACTTATCTAATTAATTGAACTTTTTGAATTGAAGACAGTTAACTAGTACCCTTTGACTATAACATTAATTTAGATAAATGTGAATAAAAATGTGAATTATATGCATATGTTAAGATTTCGTACAAGTGATTTGTGATCGTTCAGTTCAAGTGGATGAAAATATTTATGTTTGACAATTGATGAAATTTTAAATATGTCTTAGTTAAATATATTTTTTTTTATCTTGTTGGAAAAATAGAATTACTTGAATACCACTAAGCAATATGCTTAGCGCATGGTTTTATTTTCGTGCATAGGTTTGGAAAAATTTTCTAAAGAAAGTTGATAGCGGATCTGTATCAAAATTTGTGTCACAATAGTGAAGTGAAAGGATTTTGAGATGGATACGACTTAGTTCTTTTGTTATTATCTTTATGATATTTTGGCATGTACATTATGTTTGGACATGTAAATATTTTTAGATAATGACGTTGTAAATTAAATTGGGAATAATAGAGAATTAAATATGTTGTATTCTACATTTATTGGATTTTGAGTTTTGCAATGTTGGAGGAAGGGCAATTAATGCTGTATTGGAGTTTGAGCTAGAGATGGATGGTAAGATAGGTGTTAAAAGAAGTGTTTTGAATACTTTCTTTTTAGGATTTTTTTAAAGAATTTTCGGAGAGACTATGCCAAAATTTTTACAAATTAAATAGTATTTTAAATAAAGTTTTGATTGACCTGTACAAAATGAACCTAAACTCGAGTGTAACATCCGATATCTGGATCTTTTAATCGACCGAGTATAGGGTGTTACAGCTGTATGAATGGAAATCCCATTCCTCCTACCGTTTGTTAGGCCATTATTACTTTAATCCCCAAATAAGATAGATCCTTAACTGTCACCAATTTTCGTCCCATCAGTTTGTTACTGGTGGTTTTCAAAATTCTTATGAAGGTCCTCACTAACAGATTGAAACCTTACTTGGTGCAACTTATAAGTGACAGTCAATCAAATTTTGTCCCCGGAGAGCCAAATCATTAATAACATTATTATCACTCAGGAAATTGTTCATTCTATACATAATAAAAAAAAGGACGAATGGCTGGGTGCTTATCAAGATTGAATTGGAAAAAGCATATGACATGCTTCGATGGGACTTCATATATGACACTCTTGTTAATTTAGGTCTCCCCCATTCTTTTATTAAAGTTTTGGTCAATAGCTGGCTGTCCAATAGCATGAAAGTCTTATGGAATGACATCCCTTTTGAAGCTTTCAAGCCATCTAGAGGAGTTCGTCAAAGGGGTCCCCTATCTCTTTGTGTTGTGCATGGAAAGGTTGTCTCAAGCTATCAACAAAGCAGTGGTGGAGGGAGTGTGGAAAATTGTTAAATTGGGAAGAAAATGAAAACCTCTCTCGCATTTATTTTTGGTGGATGACCTACTTCTTTTCACTGAAGCTTCAGAAGATTCTATGGCGATTGTTTGTGATGTTTTGGATGACTTTTGCAAATGCTTTGGCTAAAGGGTGAATAAAACAAAGACTTTGTTCTTTGTCTCTCATAATGTTAGCAATTCTATGATTCACAAGC
This sequence comes from Excoecaria agallocha, assembly GCA_037975025.1. Lineage (NCBI taxonomy): Eukaryota > Viridiplantae > Streptophyta > Magnoliopsida > Malpighiales > Euphorbiaceae > Excoecaria > Excoecaria agallocha. Next base: position 9,044 of record JBBPFJ010000747.1, on the reverse strand, counting down.
TAAAAGAAGTATCGGGTTTTTCTTATAGCAATAACATGGTGTGACATATGCTCTTTTTATCGATACTCAATTTCACCCTCGGAACCAAGGAATCGTCGAGCTCGAGTGAGGAAACCTTTGATCTTTAGTGGTTCATTCCCACTTTTAGGGTCTAACTAGGTTAAAATTTCCTTGCCCAGACCAATTGTTTCACGATAGAAAAGAGACTCAACTCAACGTACCAAATCTTAAGCCCCAAAAGGCATGACACGACATGCCAAGGTGTCCCCATCTTATCACTGACAATCAATAGCTGGGAGGTGTCTTGTTGGGCACCACAAGGCTGATAGTAAGGAGTCACCACCCAATAGAACATTGAAAAAAAAGGAGTGTTTCGACCTCATAAGGCTAAAAACCCAAGGATGGTTCGAAACTCTGCTGTTATTTTTACCTTTGATAAATGTTACATAATAGCTTTCAGATTAATCATGTTATCCTTTTTCTTTCATGCAAGATCAGAGCAAATATAAAAATTAAAGGCGTACCCAATCATGTAATAAAGCGGTAAATCTTGACATAGAATAACACAATAAAGACATGCATAAATCGGGTAGTTCATTGTAACCTATTTAGGTGAAGACTTTGGTCCTCGCATATGAGTTATTGAAGAAGCATTTCATTGCGAAAGTTTAAAGACAAGGACTTACCAGCCCAAGTTTTATTTAAGAAATATCTCATGTTATTTAATTATATACAAGAATTATTTACATTATTTAAAGCTAATTTTTTACATGTGAGTTTCCTAGGAAAAATGTGGACATTGATCCGATTTTATTAATGAAACATTCCAATTATTTACTATAAGTATTTTTGTGATATTTTCCATTTGCGGTCAAAAAAATCTTTTTGTAATAAAGAGGAAGGAGATTGTGGACTTACCTGTTGCACTCGCCCAGCTATACTCACAAAAGGGTTATCCGCAGGAACAATAATAATGATAATGATAATAATAATAATAAAATAATAAAAAGGAAAATATAAAAAAATAGATGAAATAAATCAAAAGAAATACAAAGATCTAGCACGTATGTCGAAAATACACTGACGTGCGTTTGGCGACATACGGTCGACTCTTTTGCTTTAAAAAACAAGAAAATATATTTTGGGTCATGCATCGGATAATGCACGGGTGTGCACTAGCTAATGCATGGCCATGCTGCCCTGGTGAAAGCTAGTTTTCTTTTCCTTTTAAAATAAAGTCCCTATCGACAATAGATCCAAAAGGGAGCAAAATGGGAAAATCAAATGCAAAAACACGATTTTTAAATCAAACCTTTTTAAGAAAACACAACCAAAATAATAATAAAGGGATTTTATGACATAAACTAATATTTCTACCACATAACAACATACCCTTGGAAAAGGTTTCACAACCTAGATCTAATAGAGATGAATATACAGTAAATGTGCGATAAATAAAATTAACGATTAAAACTTATGATAATCAAAATAATAAGAAACGCTTTTTATATTACCTTCAGTGTACTTACTCGATCAGACTGTCGAATGTCAGATTCAGGGACCCTTTTTGTGTTGAAACAGTCAAAAGTAGTTGGAAAAGTATAAAGAGCTAAGTACCAAAAACAACCTTTTGCATTGGAAAGCCTCTTGAAAACCTTTATAATGACAATACTACCTTTCAAAATCAATTTTTCCAACCCCTTGCAAAGTAATCGACCAATTTCTTATATAAAAAAAGAGTGCACGGGTGTACATGGGTTCATGCACAGGTGTGCATGCCCATAATGTTAGTGTAAGCCCTAGCCCCAATGCATTGTAACGAAACACTTGAAATTAATAAAATGAGGCATTAGTTTTATCTTTTGTATTCCTGTGCATATCAATTGATAAAACTATCCAAGAATGTCGTTTCGGTTTAAGTTATCATGTGTGAGGCACATGGATTGTAAGACCTTGAAATAAATGAGACATCATTCTAAATATCCCTAGTCAGTCATTGTTATGGGAATAACAAACGAATTAAGACTAGTATGCTCTCTCTGATCTTATGAGTTATGTCTTACGGATCATTAGGACAAGAGTGTCAATCAGAGATCATAGATACATGTTAAAGAACATGGTATCTGGATTCGATCCGCTCATGAGAACACTACATGGTACAAGTCATAAGTGTTTCTCATATGCAAGTTTTGTATCGGAGTTCTTAGACCTGAAATCTCTATGAAACTCTTTATGAATTACTGTGTACTTTGACATACACCTAACGTGCTCGTAACAGAGTGACAAGTACGGGTATGATTGGGTATGCACTGATTCATGTTAGAGAGCATGAGAGAAGTGAAGGGATTACCCCTCTCGATAAGAGAGAAAAATATCACCGGCCACTTGATCAGTGAACTGAGAAGTGTATGGCCATACCGAGATGAAATAATGAGTAATCATTATTTATCTGAGAGTTCAGTGTCACTGGAATATCAAGAAATGAATTAATGTATATAAGGATGACTAGTTCCATGCCTTATATTAATTCTGATATTTATGGGTAAGGGACTATGCGAAATTGCATTAGGTCACTAAATGCCATTTGCATTTTCGTTTAATTTGGAATGCTATAATATCTTGCTAGAGAATATATATAGCCTTTGAATTAATTTTTATTAATTCATTGCCAATATTAAATGGACCTATAGGATCGCACATAAAGCACTGGGCTTAAAATTGTATTGGAAATTAATTTAGACTTTTATTTAAAGTCAAATTAATGCATGCAATGGGTGAACAGATTTTTTACTGTTAACAATTGGTCACGAGAGAAATTTACTGGCATGTGTTAGGTTTAATTTCAATTGATTAATTATCTATGTATAATTAAGTTAATTGAGTATTAAATCCTAAATTATATTTAATCAAAATATAATACTTGAGAGGGAATTAAAGTAACCAAAGTTTAAACTAGGAATCCTAGTTAAATTTGGCAACTAATTACCTTAGTTAAGTAAGTTTGTTTTGATTAACTAAATGATGCCATTTGAATTTAAATTCTAATAGAATTTAAATTAAAATATATATCTCTTAATTATTAAGTGTTAGTGGCTGAAATTGCTACCTAATTTAAGGCACTCACACATGACTAAAGTAAGTGATATATATTAAATGAATTAAAGGAATAATGGTGGGTGCCACTTTTATTCTTCTTCTCTCTTTTGGCCATGAGACTATTAGTGGGATTGGTAGAGATTCCTTTTGCTCTTAATTCTCTCATGGAAGGTGACTAAGATAGAAAACAAAAGAAGAAAGAACAAGAAGAGTTCTTGTGTCTTTCAAACAATTCCATTGCCTAATACACAAATATAGAGCTAGCACTCTTGATTTTAAGCTATCTTTGCAAGTGTGTGTGAACATAGAGAGGAGTGGCATAAAGGCTGTTCCTTTGGCATTGGTGGTGAAGATCTAAGGTAAATAAATTCATCTTAGTTGCTGGTCATCATCAAAATCAAGTCTTGAAGTGCATCTAAAGTTGTAAGTTTCAAAACTCTAAAATTGCATGTTTTCGATTCTAGTTTTGGATATGTATGGTATGCATGATAAAATTTTGTTTTTCCGCTGTGCTATCATGATTATCATACCATGTCATATTCCTTCAGTGGTATCAGAGCCTAGACATGCTTATTTTAGTGCTTTAGATGCATGAAAAAATTAATTAAAAATCGTTATTTTGAAAACATGCAAATCTGAAATTTTCTGTTTTGAGTTTTTTGCATTGTTTTGGTGTAAAAACGATTTTAATTGATTAGATAGGTATTATAATTAATATGACATGTTAATATACTGTCCTAAGATGTTATTAGGGCTGGTAATGGTCGGATTTAATTATTTATACCTGATGGTACATGTTAATTATGAAACTAGGTGCTAGTTGGCATGTAAATTGCTAGTTTAACAACTAGTTTTCAAAATTAAATGTAAAATTGATTTTGGCATGTTTGTAAGTGATTTTTAAAGATTAAATATCAGGTCTGGACATATTTTAAATTTGGTTTTAATTCTGGTCCATGACAATTTAATTGATTAATTTTAAAATCACTTAAAATAATGACTAGTTTGTGTTTGTTACATGTTTAATCAACATTGTTTGCTTTGTTTTGATTAAAATGGTAAAAAACACATTTAGATTTAAATGGTACAGAATATTAAATCAATGTTTATGGACTTATTTAGTTTTTAAATGACTCATAAAATTGATTTAAATGTTTGTGCATTTCATGGCATTACATAAGCATTAAACAACTAGTTTTTGTTGTTTGTTTGTTTTGCATGAATGCCGGGTATTATATATATGTTCTTCATGATTTTATGTTTAATTCATGTTGGTACATATTATATGTATTTTTAATGTTTATGGGCTGTATGACATAAAATTAAAAATGGCAAAATTGGAAATTATACTAGAGTTGATTTATGGCACAAATCTAACTAGTTTGTGTTTTGGGCTTTTAAGAGAACTTATTCAATAAGAGGATTTAGTCCATTGGGCTTCGGCCCAAGCCCATCACGGGGTCTTCTCTTAAAGGTTCAAGTACACAATTTCCATTAATGGGCTTGGCTAAATTGATTAAAATTGGACTTTGTCTGATCCATGAATGCTATGTATATTTATTTGCTTGTTTGGTGTGATGAATGGATATGCATGGTGCATTCATGGGCCCTGGGTTTTTGTAATTAAATATGGCCTGCGTGCCATTATATTTTATTGTAAAAGTTTCATTTATTTCTTAGAATAGAATTTATTTGAAGACTTTGTAAATCAAGACGAAGCCCACCGAAGTGGAGAAGCCCAACTCGAAGATTCTTATGTAATAGTATAGAATCTTAGTTGTAGGTTTTTGGGCCCATGTTTGTCACGCTTTACTTTATGCAATTATATATATATATATATGCATGCTATGTATGGATGACAAAGCGTATGCCATGTAAGCCGTAATAAAATGAATCCCTAAAAATAGTAAGTCACAAAGTTGCCTTCCTAATTCGAAACATGTCAAGGCATCGATCATCGGTCACGTAGACTAGGAGTCCTAGATGCGCCCGATTATCTTTGTGAGGCATGGGTTGTGAATGTAGGTTGGACTTAACATGGAATGGGATGCTCGGACCTAGGCAACTTATAAATGGGTTTGTGCTATAACATTGTTTGATGTTAGCCCATTTGATCCAAGAGTCATGTACGAGACATGATTGGAGTTTTTCCTACCTAAGTAACTTAACTTATTAGGTGTACAGGCTCAGCTTGACTAATAAGTTGTTGTGAAAAGTGGATCTTGGCCCACATTAAATCACTAACACGAATTATTTATGGGGATATTAATTCGGTTTGTGGGATCATTAATAAGACCTCATTTAATCTTGCTAAATTTTATTGTAGATTGAAAATGGCATCTTCAAATAACAATTTCTCATTGCGATCGGTCCTTGAAAAGGACAAATTAAATGGCACCAATTTCATAGACTGGTCTCGAAACTTAAGAATAGTTCTTAAGCAAGAGAAGAAGTCGTATGTTTTGGATGCACCCTTGCCTGAAGAACCAGGAAGGAACGCCTCTGCGGTTCAAAAGGAAACTTTTGAGACCAAGAAGAGTGACTCTAATGATGTGACCTGTTTGATGCTAGCCACTATGGTGCCTGAATTGCAAAAGCAATTTATGGACCAAGAGGCCTATGCGATCATGGTGCACCTCAAGGAGATGTTCCAAGAACAAGCTCGTCACGAGAGGTTCGTGACAACAAAGGCTTTAATTTCTTGCAAGATGGCAGAGGGTACTCCTGTTAGTACCCATGTACTCAAGATGAAAGGGTATCTTGATACTCTTGAGAAGCTTGAGGTACAAGTGCCAAAGGAATTGGCCACTGACTTGATCTTAGGATCATTGCCTGTTGCTTATGATCCATTTGTGATGAATTATAACATGCATGCTATGAACAAGTCAGTCACTGAGCTTCATGGGATGCTTAAGAATGCTGAAGAGAACATTCGAAAAACCAATCCCGTGCTAATGGTTAAAAAGGGAATTAAGAAGGGACCTGCTAAGGGAAAGGGAAAAGGAAAGGGAAAACCCAAGACAGTTGGGAGTGCACCTCAAGCCCAATCCAAGCCCAAGGCACCAAAGCTCAAAGAGAGTGAGAGCACTTGCTTCCATTGCAACAAGATAGGGCATTGGAGGAAGAATTGCGCTCTCTTCAAGGAAGAACAAAAGAAGAATGGAGCCAAGGCGTCCAGTTCTGGTATTTTTGTTGTTGAAATTAACCTTTCTATTTCTACCACTTGGGTATTGGATACCGGTTGTGGTTCTCACATTTGTTCAAATGTGCAGGGGTTAAGAAATAGGCGGTTACTTGGGAAGAATGAAGTGGACCTCCGTGTGGGGAATGGAGCACGAGTTGCTGCCATGGAGATAGGCGACTATCACCTCACTTTACCTTCCGGACTTTGTATTGTTTTAAATAATTGTTATTATGTGCCTGCTATGAGCAGAAACATTATTTCAGTTTCATGTTTGGATAATGATGAATTTGATTTTGTTATTAAAAAGGGCAATGCTCATATTCGTCGCGAAGGCATTTCTTATGGCAATGCCATGTTGCAAAATGGCCTTTATATCCTTGATTTACAAAACAAAGAGTCTATATACAACATTAATACAAAGAGGGTTAAATCAAATGAATTAAACCCTACTTACTTCTGGCATTGTCGTTTAGGACATGCAAACGAAAAACGCATTTCAAGACTCCACAAAACTGGAGTGCTTGGGTCATTTGACTTAGAATCTTATGACACATGCGAGCCATGTTTGTATGGAAAAATGACAAAGAGTCCTTTTAACAAGAAAGGTGAAAGGACTAATGGCTTATTGGAACTAATACATACCGATGTATGTGGACCATTAAGTACACAAGCTAGAAGTGGTTTTAGCTACTTCGTGACATTCACAGATGACTTCAGTAGATATGGCTATGTCTATCTGATGAAGTACAAGTCTGAAACTTTTGAGAAATTCAAAGAGTTTAAGAATGAAGTAGAAAACCAACTTGGCAAAAGTATAAAAGCCATTCGATCAGATCGAGGTGGCGAATACTTAAGCCAATAGTTTGACAGTCATCTAAAGGAGTGTGGTATTATTTCACAGCTCACTCCTCCTAGAACACCTCAATGGAATGGTGTGTCCGAAAGGAGAAATCGAACTCTGTTGGACATGGTTCGATCTATGATGAGTCAAGCTAATCTTCCTATCTCTTTTTGGGGTTATGCATTAGAAACTGCTGCATTTCTATTGAACCGTACTCCAACTAAAGCAATTGAGAAGACACCATACGAGGTATGGACTGGGAAAGAACCCAATATGTCTTTTCTCAGGATTTGGGGCTGTGAAGCACATGTTAAGATATTAACATCTGAAAAACTAGAGTCTAAATCCACTGTCTGCTTGTTTGTGGGTTATCCTAAAGAAACAAAGGGATACTACTTTTACTCACAAGCCGAGAACAAAGTATTTGTTGCTCACAAGGCTGTTTTCTTGGAAAAGGAGTTCCTTCTCAAGAAAGACAGTGGGAGTAAAGTAGAACTTAGAGAAATTCAAGCACCACAAACTCCTATAGAGGATGAGTTGGAAATGGGATCAAGTTCACAACCAGTTGTGGAACAAGAACCCATTACACAAGAACCTAGAAGGTCCGGTAGGATACGTCAGGAGATTGAGAGATATGGATTTCTAATCACTGACAGTGACACTATTGAGTTAGTAGATCGTGAGGATCCTACTACCTACCGAGAAGCTATTGAGAGCCCAGACTCGGAAAATTGGCTTGAAGCCATGAAATCCGAGATGCAATCAATGTACGATAACCAGGTTTGGACCTTGGTTGATCCACCGGAAGGTGCTAAGGTAATTGAATGCAAGTGGCTATTCAAACTCAAAGCTGATAAGACCTACAAAGGTAGACTAGTAGCAAAAGGTTTTCGGCAAACTCATGGTGTAGACTATGACGAAACCTTTTCGCCTGTAGTCATGCTCAAATCCATTAGGATCTTGCTTGCCATAGCTGCATATCATGATTATGAGATATGGCAAATGGATGTCAAAACTGCTTTCCTTAACGGAAATTTACTTGAGGATGTGTATATGACACAACCTGAAGGTTTTGTCAATCCCAAGCATCCTAAGAAGGTATGCAAGCTTCAAAAATCCATTTATGGATTAAAGCAAGCATCCCGAAGTTGGAATCTTCGCTTTGATGAGGCAGTCAAAGAATTTGACTTCATCAAGAACGAAGATGAGCCTTGTGTGTACAAGAAGGTTAGTGGGAGCATAGTAGTGTTTCTGGTCCTATATGTGGACGACATCCTTCTCATTGGGAATGATATTCCAACATTGCAAAAGGTTCAGCAATGGTTGGGAAAATGTTTCTCAATGAAAGACTTAGGTGAAGCCAAGACAATACTTGGTATTCGAATCTATAGAGATAGATCGAATCGGCTTTTGGGACTAAGTCAAGAAAAGTACATAGACAAAGTACTAAAGCGTTTTAGTATGGGAGACTCAAAGAAAGGATACATACCTTTGGCTTTGGGAGTTCCTTTGACTAAAGAACAGTGCCCTAAAACCAAAGAGGAAAGGGACAACATAAGTAGAATCCCATATGCATCTGCTATTGGATCTATCATGTACGCTATGTTATGTACTAGGTTGGATGTTGCTCATACACTGAGTATAACCAGTAGGTTTCAGCAAGACCCTGGTGAGAAGCACTGGTCTGCTATAAAAGGGATCCTGAAGTACCTGCGAAGGACTAAGGATCACTTCTTGGTGTATGGTGGTCAAGAAGAGCTCGTCATACAAGGTTATGCCGATGCTGCTTTTCAGACCAGCACTCAGGATTCTAGATCGCAATCTGGGTTTGTTTTTGTTTTGAACGGTGGTGCTGTCAGCTGGAGAAGCTCGAAGCAAGAAACCGTTGCCGACTCAACTACAGAATCTGAGTATATTGCAGCA
>JBBPFJ010000746.1:0-53268 GCA_037975025.1 Excoecaria agallocha | reverse complement strand
CAAAGGGGTACACCTTTGCATTTTGGGTCAGTTTTTCACCAAAAACTCATCGGGGTACACCTTTGCATTTTGGGCAAGTTTTCACCAAAAACTCATCGGGGTACACCTTTGAATTTTGGGTCAGTTTTTCACCAAAAACTCAAAGGGGTACCCCTTTGCATTTTGGGTCAGTTCTTCAGCCAAAAACTATAAGGCGTACCCCTTGCATTTTGGGTCAGTTTTTCAGCCAAAAACTCAAAGGGGTACACCTTTGCATTTTGGGTCTGTTTTTTTACCAAAAACTCATAGGGGTACCCCTTTGCATTTTGGGTCAGTTTTTCACCAAAAACTCATAGGGGGTACACCTTTGCATTTTGGGTCAGTTTTTCACCAAAAACTCAAAGGGGTACCCCTTTTCATTTTGGGTCAGTTCTTCAGCCAAAAACTATAAGGCGTACCCCTTTGTATTTTGGGTCAGTTTTTCAGCCAAAAATACAAAGGGGTACCCCTTTGCATTTTGGGTAAGTTCTTCAGCCAAAAACTCAAAGGGGTACCCATTTGCATTTTGGGTCAGTTTTCCACCAAAAACTCATAGGGGTACCCCTTTGCTTTTTGGGTGAGTTCTAGAGCAAAAAAATCAAAGGGGTACCCCTTTGCATTTTGGGTTAGTTCTTCAGCCAAAAACTCAAAGGTGTACACCTTTGTATTTTGGGTCAGTTTTTCACCAAAAACTCATAGGGGTACCCCTTTGCAGTTTGGGTCAGTTTTTCACCAAAAACTCATAGGGGTACACCTTTGCATTTTGGGTCAGTTTTTCACCAAAAACTCAAAGGGGTACCCCTTTGCATTTTGGGTCAGTTCTTCAGCCAAAAACTATAAGGCGTACCCCTTTGTATTTTGGGTCAGTTTTTCAGCCAAAAACACAAAGGGGTACCCCTTTGCATTCTGGGTAAGTTCTTCAGCCAAAAACTCAAAGGGGTACCCCTTTGCATTTTGGGTTAGTTCTTCAGCCAAAAACTCAAAGGTGTACACCTTTGTATTTTGGGTCAGTTTTTCACCAAAAACTCATAGGGGTACCCCTTTGCATTTTGGGACAGTTTTCACCAAAAACTCATAGGGGTACACCTTTGAATTTTGGGACAGTTTTTCACCAAAAACTTAAAGGGGTACCCCTTTGCATTTTGGGTCAGTTTTCCAGACAAAAACTCAAAGGGGTACCCCTTTGCATTTTGGGTCAGTTTTACAGCCAAAACTCATAGGGGTACCCCTTTGCATTTTTGGTCAGTTTTTCACCAAAAACTCATAGGGGTACACCTTTGAATTTTGGGACAGTTTTTCACCAAAAACTTAAAGGGGTACCCCTTTGCATTTTGGGTCAGTTTTCCAGACAAAAACTCAAAGGGGTACCCCTTTGCATTTTGGGTCAGTTTTACAGCCAAAACTCATAGGGGTACCCCTTTGCATTTTTGGTCAGTTTTTCACCAAAAACTCATAGGGGTACCCCTTTGCATTTTGGGTCAGTTTTTCACCAAAGACTCAAAGGGGTACCCCTTTGCATTTTGGGTCAGTTCTTCAGCCAAAAACTATAAGGCGTACCCCTTGCATTTTGGGTCAGTTTTTCAGCCAAAAACTCAAAGGGGTACACCTTTGCATTTTGTGTCTGTTTTTTACCAAAAACTCATAGGGGTACCCCTTTGCATTTTAGGTCAGTTCTTCACCAAAAACTCATAGGGGTACACCTTTGCATTTTGGGTCAGTTTTTCACCAAAAACTCAAAGCGGTACCCTTTTGCATTTTGGGTCAGTTCTTCAGCCAAAAACTATAAGGCGTACCCCTTTGCATTTTGGGTCAGTTTTTCAGCCAAAAACTCAAAGGGGTACACCTTTGCATTTTGGGTCAGTTTTTCAGCCAAAAACTCAAAGGGGTACACCTTTGCATTTTGGGCCAGTTTTTCACCAAAAACTCATAGGGGTACACCTTTGCATTTTGGGCAAGTTTTCACCAAAAACTCATCGGGGTACACCTTTGAATTTTGGGTCAGTTTTTCACCAAAAACTCAAAGGGGTACCCCTTTGCATTTTGGGTCAGTTCTTCAGCCAAAAACTATAAGGCGTACCCCTTGCATTTTGGGTCAGTTTTTCAGCCAAAAACTCAAAGGGGTACACCTTTGCATTTTGGGTCTGTTTTTTTACCAAAAACTCATAGGGGTACCCCTTTGCATTTTGGGTCAGTTTTTCACCAAAAACTCATAGGGGTACACCTTTGCATTTTGGGTCAGTTTTTCACCAAAGACTCAAAGGGGTACCCCTTTGCATTTTGGGTCAGTTCTTCAGCCAAAAACTATAAGGCGTACCCCTTGCATTTTGGGTCAGTTTTTCAGCCAAAAACTCAAAGGGGTACACCTTTGCATTTTGTGTCTGTTTTTTACCAAAAACTCATAGGGGTACCCCTTTGCATTTTGGGTCAGTTTTTCACCAAAAACTCATAGGGGTACACCTTTGCATTTTGGGTCAGTTTTTCACCAAAAACTCAAAGGGGTACCCCTTTGCATTTTGGGTCAGTTCTTCAGCCAAAAACTATAAGGCCTACCCCTTTGTATTTTGGGTCAGTTTTTCAGCCAAAAATACAAAGGGGTACCCCTTTGCATTTTGGGTAAGTTCTTCAGCCAAAAACTCAAAGGTGTACCCATTTGCATTTTGGGTCAGTTTTCCACCAAAAACTCATAGGGGTACCCCTTTGCTTTTTGGGTGAGTTCTAGAGCAAAAAAATCAAAGGGGTACCCCTTTGCATTTTGGGTTAGTTCTTCAGCCAAAAACTCAAAGGGGTACACCTTTGCATTTTGGGTCAGTTTTTCACCAAAAACTCATAGGGGTACCCCTTTGCATTTTGGGTCAGTTATTCAGCCAAAAACTATAAGGCGTACCCCTTTGTATTTTGGGTCAGTTTTTCAGCCAAAAACACAAAGGGGTACCCCTTTGCATTCTGGGTAAGTTCTTCAGCCAAAAACTCAAAGGGGTACACCTTTGCATTTTGGGTCAGTTTTTCACCAAAAACTCATAGAGGTACCCCTTTGCATTTTGGGACAGTTTTTCACCAAAAACTCATAGGGGTACACCTTTGCATTTTGGGTCAGTTTTTCACCAAAAACTCAAAGGGGTACCCCTTTGCATTTTGGGTCAGTTCTTCAGCCAAAAACTATAAGGCGTACCCCTTTGCATTTTGGGTCAGTTTTTCAGACAAAAACTCAAAGGGGTACCCCTTTGCATTCTGGGTAAGTTCTTCAGCCAAAACTCATAGGGGTACCCCTTTGCATTTTTGGTCAGTTTTTCACCAAAAACTCATAGGGGTACCCCTTTGAATTTTTGCTCAGTTTTTCACCAAAAACTCATAGGGGTACCCCTTTGCAATTTGGGTCAGTTTTTCAGGCAAAAACTCATAGTGGTACCCCTTTGCATTTTGGGTGAGTTCTTCAGCAAAAAATTCAAAGGGGTACCCCTTTGCATTTTGGGTCAGTATTTAACCAAAAACTCATAAGGGTACCCCTTTGCATTTTGGGTCAGTTTTTCAGGCAAAAACTCATAGTGGTACCCCTTTGCATTTTGGGTGAGTTCTTCAGCAAAAAATTCAAAGGGGTACCCCTTTGCATTTTGGGTCAGTATTTCACCAAAAACTCAAAGGGGTACCCCTTTGCACTTTGGGTCAGTTCTTCACCAAAAACTCAAAGGGGTACCCCTTTGCATTTTGGGTCAGTTCTTCAGCCAAAAACTATAAGGCGTACCCCTTTGCATTTTGGGTCAGTTTTTCAGACAAAAACTCAAAGGGGTACCCCTTTGCATTCTGGGTAAGTTCTTCAGCCAAAACTCATAGGGGTACCCCTTTGCATTTTTGGTCAGTTTTTCACCAAAAACTCATAGGGGTACCCCTTTGAATTTTTGCTCAGTTTTTCACCAAAAACTCATAGGGGTACCCCTTTGCATTTTGGGTGAGTTCTTCAGCAAAAAACTCAAAGGGGTACCCCTTTGCATTTTGGGTCAGTATTTCACCAAAAACTCATAAGGGTACCCCTTTGCATTTTGGGTCAGTTTTTCAGGCAAAAACTCATAGTGGTACCCCTTTGCATTTTGGGTGAGTTCTTCAGCAAAAAATTCAAAGGGGTACCCCTTTGCATTTTGGGTCAGTATTTCACCAAAAACTCAAAGGGGTACCCCTTTGCATTTTGGGTCAGTTCTTCACCATAAACTCAAAGGGGTACCCCTTTGCATTTTGGGTCAGTTCTTAAGCCAAAAACTATAAGGCGTACCCCTTTGCATTTTGGGTCAGTTTTTCAGCCAAAAACTCAAAGGGGTACCCCTTTGCATTTTGGGTCAGTTCTTCAGCCAAAAACTCAAAGGGGTACACCTTTGCATTTTGGGTTAGTTTTTTACCAAAAACTCATACGGGTACCCCTTTGCATTTTGGGCCAGTTTTCACCAAAAACTCATAGGGGGTACACCTTTGAATTTTGGGATAGTTTTTCACCAAAAACTTAAAGGGGTACCCCTTTGCATTTTGGGTCAGTTTTCCAGACAAAAACTCAAAGGGGTACCCCTTTGCATTTTGGGTCAGTTTTACAGCCAAAACTCATAGGGGTACCCCTTTGCATTTTTGGTCAGTTTTTCACCAAAAACTCATAGGGGTACCCCTTTGCATTTTGGGTCAGTTTTTCACCAAAAACTCATAGGGGTACCCCTTTGCATTTTGGGTGAGTTCTTCAGCAAAAAACTCAAAGGGGTACCCCTTTGCATTTTGGGTCAGTATTTCACCAAAAACTCATAGGGGTACCCCTTTGCAATTTGGGTCAGTTTTTCAGGCAAAAACTCATAGTGGTACCCCTTTGCATTTTGGGTGAGTTCTTCAGCAAAAAATTCAAAGGGGTACCCCTTTGCATTTTGGGTCAGTATTTCACCAAAAACTCATAAGGGTACCCCTTTGCATTTTGGGTCAGTTTTTCAGGCAAAAACTCATAGTGGTACCCCTTTGCATTTTGGGTGAGTTCTTCAGCAAAAAATTCAAAGGGGTACCCCTTTGCATTTTGGGTCAGTATTTCACCAAAAACTCAAAGGGGTACCCCTTTGCACTTTGGGTCAGTTCTTCACCAAAAACTCAAAGGGATACCCCTTTGCATTTTGGGTCAGTTCTTCAGCCAAAAACTATAAGGCGTACCCCTTTGCATTTTGGGTCAGTTTTTCAGACAAAAACTCAAAGGGGTACCCCTTTGCATTCTGGGTAAGTTCTTCAGCCAAAACTCATAGGGGTACCCCTTTGCATTTTTGGTCAGTTTTTCACCAAAAACTCATAGGGGTACCCCTTTGAATTTTTGCTCAGTTTTTCACCAAAAACTCATAGGGGTACCCCTTTGCATTTTGGGTGAGTTCTTCAGCAAAAAACTCAAAGGGGTACCCCTTTGCATTTTGGGTCAGTATTTCACCAAAAACTCATAAGGGTACCCCTTTGCATTTTGGGTCAGTTTTTCAGGCAAAAACTCATAGTGGTACCCCTTTGCATTTTGGGTGAGTTCTTCAGCAAAAAATTCAAAGGGGTACCCCTATGCATTTTAGGTCAGTATTTCACCAAAAACTCAAAGGGGTACCCCTTTGCATTTTGGGTCAGTTCTTCACCATAAACTCAAAGGGGTACCCCTTTGCATTTTGGGTCAGTTCTTAAGCCAAAAACTATAAGGCGTACCCCTTTGCATTTTGGGTCAGTTTTTCAGCCAAAAACTCAAAGGGGTACCCCTTTGCATTTTGGGTCAGTTCTTCAGCCAAAAACTCAAAGGGGTACACCTTTGCATTTTGGGTTAGTTTTTTACCAAAAACTCATACGGGTACCCCTTTGCATTTTGGGCCAGTTTTCACCAAAAACTCATAGGGGTACACCTTTGAATTTTGGGACAGTTTTTCACCAAAAACTTAAAGGGGTACCCCTTTGCATTTTGGGTCAGTTTTCCAGACAAAAACTCAAAGGGGTACCCCTTTGCATTTTGGGTCAGTTTTACAGCCAAAACTCATAGGGGTACCCCTTTGCATTTTTGGTCAGTTTTTCACCAAAAACTCATAGGGGTACCCCTTTGCATTTTGGGTCAGTTTTTCACCAAAAACTCATAGGGGTACCCCTTTGCATTTTGGGTGAGTTCTTCAGCAAAAAACTCAAAGGGGTACCCCTTTGCATTTTGGGTCAGTATTTCACCAAAAACTCATAGGGGTACCCCTTTGCAATTTGGGTCAGTTTTTCAGGCAAAAACTCATAGTGGTACCCCTTTGCATTTTGGGTGAGTTCTTCAGCAAAAAATTCAAAGGGGTACCCCTTTGCATTTTGGGTCAGTATTTCACCAAAAACTCATAAGGGTACCCCTTTGCATTTTGGGTCAGTTTTTCAGGCAAAAACTCATAGTGGTACCCCTTTGCATTTTGGGTGAGTTCTTCAGCAAAAAATTCAAAGGGGTACCCCTTTGCATTTTGGGTCAGTATTTCACCAAAAACTCAAAGGGGTACCCCTTTGCATTTTGGGTCAGTTCTTCACCAAAAACTCAAAGGGGTACCCCTTTGCATTTTGGGTCAGTTCTTCAGCCAAAAACTCAAAGGGGTACCCCTTTGCATTTTGGGTCAGTTCTTCAGCCAAAAACTCAAAGGGGTACACCTTTGCATTTTGGGTCATTTTTCACCAAAAACTCATAGGGGTACCCCCTTGCATTTTGGGCCAGTTTTCTCCAAAAACTCATAGGGGTACACCTTTGAATTTTGGGTCGGTTTTTCACCAAAAACTCAAAGGGGTACCCCTTTGCATTTTGGGTCAGTTCTTCAGCCAAAAGCTATAAGGCGTACCCCTTTGCATTTTGGGTCAGTTTTTCAGACAAAAACTCAAAGGGGTACCCCTTTGCATTTTGGGTCAGTTTTTCAGCCAAAACTCATAGGGGTACCCCTTTGCATTTTTGGTCAGTTTTTCACCAAAAACTCATAGGGTTACCCATTTGCATTTTGGCTCAGTTTTTCACCAAAAACTCATAAGGGTACCCCTTTGCATTTTGGGTGAGTTCTTCAGCAAAAAACTCAAAGGGGTACCCCTTTGCATTTTGGGTCAGTATTTCACCAAAAACTCATAAGGGTACCCCTTTGCATTTTGGGTCAGTTTTTCAGGCAAAAACTCATAGTGGTACCCCTTTGCATTTTGGGTGAGTTCTTCAGCAAAAAATTCAAAGGGGTACCCCTTTGCATTTTGGGTCAGTATTTCACCAAAAACTCAAAGGGGTACCCCTTTGCATTTTGGGTCTGTTCTTCACCATAAACTCAAAGGGGTACCCCTTTGCATTTTGGGTCAGTTCTTCAGCCAAAAACTATAAGGCGTACCCCTTTGCATTTTGGGTCAGTTTTTCAGCCAAAAACTCAACGGGGTACCCCTTTGCATTTTGGGTCAGTTCTTCAGCCAAAAACTCAAAGGGGTACACCTTTGCATTTTGGGTCAGTTTTTCACCAAAAACTCATAGGGGTACCCCTTTGCATTTTGGGCCAGTTTTCACCAAAAACTCATAGGGGTACACCTTTGAATTTTGGGACAGTTTTTCACCAAAAACTCAAAGGGGTACCACTTTGCATTTTGGGTCAGTTCTTCAGCCAAAAACTCAAAGGGGTACCCCTTTGCATTTTAGGTCAGTTCTTCAGCCAAATGCTATAAGGCGTACCCCTTTGCATTTTTGGTCAGTTTTCCAGACAAAAACTCGAAGGGGTACCCCTTTGCATTTTGGGTCAGTTTTTCAGCCAAAACTCATAGGGGTACCCCTTTGCATTTTTGGTCTGTTTTTCACCAAAAACTCATAGGGGTACCCCTTTGCATTTTGGGTCAGTTTTTCACCAAAAACTCATAGGGGTACCCCTTTGCATTTTGGGTGAGTTCTTAAGCAAAAAACTCAAAGGGGTACCCCTTTGCATTTTGGGTCAGTATTTCACCAAAAACTCATAAGGGTACCCCTTTGCAATTTGGGTCAGTTTTTCAGGCAAAAACTCATAGTGGTACCCCTTTGCATTTTGGGCCAGTTTTCACCAAAAACTCATAGGGGTACACCTTTGAATTTTGGGACAGTTTTTCACCAAAAACTCAAAGGGGTACCCCTTTGCATTTTGGGTCAGTTCTTCAGCCAAAAACTCAAAGGGGTACCCCTTTGCATTTTGGGTTAGTTTTTCACCAAAAACTCATAGGGGTACCCCTTTGCATTTTGGGCCAGTTTTCACCAAAAACTCATAGGGGTACACCTTTGAATTTTGGGACAGTTTTTCACCAAAAACTCAAAGGGGTACCCCTTTGCATTTTGGGTCAGTTCTTCAGCCAAAAACTCAAAGGGGTACCCCTTTGCATTTTAGGTCAGTTCTTCAGCCAAATGCTATAAGGCGTACCCCTTTGCATTTTTGGTCAGTTTTCCAGACAAAAACTCGAAGGGGTACCCCTTTGCATTTTGGGTCAGTTTTTCAGCCAAAACTCATAGGGGTACCCCTTTGCATTTTTGGTCTGTTTTTCACCAAAAACTCATAGGGGTACCCCTTTGCATTTTGGGTCAGTTTTTCACCAAAAACTCATAGGGGTACCCCTTTGCATTTTGGGTGAGTTCTTAAGCAAAAAACTCAAAGGGGTACCCCTTTGCATTTTGGGTCAGTATTTCACCAAAAACTCATAAGGGTACCCCTTTGCAATTTGGGTCAGTTTTTCAGGCAAAAACTCATAGTGGTACCCCTTTGCATTTTGGGCCAGTTTTCACCAAAAACTCATAGGGGTACACCTTTGAATTTTGGGACAGTTTTTCACCAAAAACTCAAAGGGGTACCCCTTTGCATTTTGGGTGAGTTCTTCAGCAAAAAACTCAAAGGGGTACCCCTTTGCATTTTGGGTCAGTTCTTCAGCCAAAAACTCATAGGGGTACCCCTTTGCATTTTGGGTCAGTTCTTCAGCCAAAACTCATAGGGGTACCCCTTTGCATTTTTGGTCAGTTTTTCACCAAAAACTCATAGGGGTACCCCTTTGCATTTTTGGTCAGTTTTTCACCAAAAACTCATAGGGGTACTCCTTTGCATTTTGGGTGAGTTCTTCAGCAAAAAACTCAAAGGGGTACCCCTTTGCATTTTGGGTCAGTATTTCACCAAAAACTCATAAGGGTACCCCTTTGCAATTTGGGTCAGTTTTTCAAGCAAAAACTCATAGTAGTACCCCTTTGCATTTTGGGTGAGTTCTTCAGCAAAAAATTCAAAGGGGTACACCTTTGCATTTTGGGTCAGTATTTCACCAAAAACTCATAAGGGTACCCCTTTGCATTTTAGGTCAGTTTTTCAGGCAAAAACTCATAGTGGTACCCCTTTGCATTTTGGGTGAGTTCTTCAGCAAAAAATTCAAAGGGGTACCCCTTTGCATTTTGGGTCAGTATTTCACCAAAAACTCAAAGGGGTACCCCTTTGCATTTTGGGTGAGTTCTTTACCAAAAACTCAAAGGGGTACCCCTTTGCATTTTGGGTCAGTTCTTCAGCCAAAAACTATAAGGCGTACCCCTTTGCATTTTGGGTCAGTTTCTCAGCCAAAAACTCAAAGGGGTACCCCTTTGCATTTTGGGTCAGTTCTTCAGCCAAAAACTCAAAGGGGTACACCTTTGCATTTTGGGTGAGTTCTTCAGCAAAAAATTCAAAGGGGTACCCCTTTGAATTTTGGGTCAGTATTTCACCAAAAACTCAAAGGGGTACCCCTTTGCATTTTGGGTCAGTTCTTTACCAAAAACTCAAAGGGGTACCCCTTTGCATTTTGGGTCAGTTCTTCAGCCAAAAACTATAAGGGGTACACCTTTGCATTTTGGGTCAGTTTTTTACCAAAAACTCATACGGGTACCCCTTTGCATTTTGGGCCAGTTTTCACCAAAAACTCATAGGGGTACACCTTTGAATTTTGGGACAGTTTTTCACCAAAAACTTAAAGGGGTACCACTTTGCATTTTGGGTCAGTTTTCCAGACAAAAACTCAAAGGGGTACCCCTTTGCATTTTGGGTCAGTTTTACAGCCAAAACTCATAGGGGTACCCCTTTGCATTTTTGGTCATTTTTTCACCAAAAACTCATAGGGGTACCCCTTTGCATTTTGGGTCAGTTTTTCACCAAAAACTCATAGGGGTACCCCTTTGCATTTTGGGTGAGTTCTTCAGCAAAAAATTCAAAGGGGTACCCCTTTACATTTTGGGTCAGTATTTCACCAAAAACTCATAAGGGTACCCCTTTGCATTTTGGGTCAGTTTTTCAGGCAAAAACTCATAGTGGTACCCCTTTGCATTTTGGGTGAGTTATTTAGCAAAAAATTCAAAGGGGTACCCCTTTGCATTTTGGGTCAGTATTTCACCAAAAACTCAAAGGGTTACCCCTTTGCATTTTGGGTCAGTTCTTCACCAAAAACTCAAAGGGGTACCCCTTTGCATTTTGGGTCAGTTCTTCAGCCAAAAACTATAAGGCGTACCCCTTTGCATTTTGGGTCAGTTTTTCAGCCAAAAACTCAAAGGGGTACCCCTTTGCATTTTGGGTCAGTTCTTCAGCCAAAAACTCAAAGGGGTACACCTTTGCATTTTGGGTCATTTTTCACCAAAAACTCATAGGGGTACCCCCTTGCATTTTGGGCCAGTTTTCTCCAAAAACTCATAGGGGTACACCTTTGAATTTTGGGTCGGTTTTTCACCAAAAACTCAAAGGGGTACCCCTTTGCATTTTGGGTCAGTTCTTCAGCCAAAAGCTATAAGGCGTACCCCTTAGCATTTTGGGTCAGTTTTTCAGACAAAAACTCAAAGGGGTACCCCTTTGCATTTTGGGTCAGTTTTCAGCCAAAACTCATAGGGGTACCCCTTTGCATTTTTGGTCAGTTTTTCACCAAAAACTCATAGGGTTACCCCTTTGCATTTTGGCTCAGTTTTTCACCAAAAACACATAAGGGTACCCCTTTGCATTTTGGGTGAGTTCTTCAGCAAAAAACTCAAAGGGGTACCCCTTTGCATTTTGGGTCAGTATTTCACCAAAAACTCATAAGGGTACCCCTTTGCATTTTGGGTCAGTTTTTCACCAAAAACTCATAGGGGTACCCCTTTGCATTTTGGGTCAGTTTTTCACCAAAAACTCATAGGGGTACCCCTTTGCATTTTGGGTGAGTTCTTCAGCCAAAAACTATAAGGCGTACCCCTTTGCATTTTGGGTCAGTTTTTCAGCCAAAAACTCAAAGGGGTACCCCTTTGCATTTTGGGTCAGTTCTTCAGCCAAAAACTCAAAGGGGTACACCTTTGCATTTTGGGTCATTTTTCACCAAAAACTCATAGGGGTACCCCCTTGCATTTTGGGCCAGTTTTCTCCAAAAACTCATAGGGGTACACCTTTGAATTTTGGGTCGGTTTTTCACCAAAAACTCAAAGGGGTACCCCTTTGCATTTTGGGTCAGTTCTTCAGCCAAAAGCTATAAGGCGTACCCCTTTGCATTTTGGGTCAGTTTTTCAGACAAAAACTCAAAGGGGTACCCCTTTGCATTTTGGGTCAGTTTTTCAGCCAAAACTCATAGGGGTACCCCTTTGCATTTTTGGTCAGTTTTTCACCAAAAACTCATAGGGGTACCCCTTTGCATTTTTGGTCAGTTTTTCACCAAAAACTCATAGGGGTACTCCTTTGCATTTTGGGTGAGTTCTTCAGCAAAAAACTCAAAGGGGTACCCCTTTGCATTTTGGGTCAGTATTTCACCAAAAACTCATAAGGGTACCCCTTTGCAATTTGGGTCAGTTTTTCAAGCAAAAACTCATAGTAGTACCCCTTTGCATTTTGGGTGAGTTCTTCAGCAAAAAATTCAAAGGGGTACACCTTTGCATTTTGGGTCAGTATTTCACCAAAAACTCATAAGGGTACCCCTTTGCATTTTAGGTCAGTTTTTCAGGCAAAAACTCATAGTGGTACCCCTTTGCATTTTGGGTGAGTTCTTCAGCAAAAAATTCAAAGGGGTACCCCTTTGCATTTTGGGTCAGTATTTCACCAAAAACTCAAAGGGGTACCCCTTTGCATTTTGGGTGAGTTCTTTACCAAAAACTCAAAGGGGTACCCCTTTGCATTTTGGGTCAGTTCTTCAGCCAAAAACTATAAGGCGTACCCCTTTGCATTTTGGGTCAGTTTCTCAGCCAAAAACTCAAAGGGGTACCCCTTTGCATTTTGGGTCAGTTCTTCAGCCAAAAACTCAAAGGGGTACACCTTTGCATTTTGGGTGAGTTCTTCAGCAAAAAATTCAAAGGGGTACCCCTTTGAATTTTGGGTCAGTATTTCACCAAAAACTCAAAGGGGTACCCCTTTGCATTTTGGGTCAGTTCTTTACCAAAAACTCAAAGGGGTACCCCTTTGCATTTTGGGTCAGTTCTTCAGCCAAAAACTATAAGGGGTACACCTTTGCATTTTGGGTCAGTTTTTTACCAAAAACTCATACGGGTACCCCTTTGCATTTTGGGCCAGTTTTCACCAAAAACTCATAGGGGTACACCTTTGAATTTTGGGACAGTTTTTCACCAAAAACTTAAAGGGGTACCCCTTTGCATTTTGGGTCAGTTTTCCAGACAAAAACTCAAAGGGGTACCCCTTTGCATTTTGGGTCAGTTTTACAGCCAAAACTCATAGGGGTACCCCTTTGCATTTTTGGTCATTTTTTCACCAAAAACTCATAGGGGTACCCCTTTGCATTTTGGGTCAGTTTTTCACCAAAAACTCATAGGGGTACCCCTTTGCATTTTGGGTGAGTTCTTCAGCAAAAAATTCAAAGGGGTACCCCTTTACATTTTGGGTCAGTATTTCACCAAAAACTCATAAGGGTACCCCTTTGCATTTTGGGTCAGTTTTTCAGGCAAAAACTCATAGTGGTACCCCTTTGCATTTTGGGTGAGTTCTTTAGCAAAAAATTCAAAGGGGTACCCCTTTGCATTTTGGGTCAGTATTTCACCAAAAACTCAAAGGGTTACCCCTTTGCATTTTGGGTCAGTTCTTCACCAAAAACTCAAAGGGGTACCCCTTTGCATTTTGGGTCAGTTCTTCAGCCAAAAACTATAAGGCGTACCCCTTTGCATTTTGGGTCAGTTTTTCAGCCAAAAACTCAAAGGGGTACCCCTTTGCATTTTGGGTCAGTTCTTCAGCCAAAAACTCAAAGGGGTACACCTTTGCATTTTGGGTCATTTTTCACCAAAAACTCATAGGGGTACCCCCTTGCATTTTGGGCCAGTTTTCTCCAAAAACTCATAGGGGTACACCTTTGAATTTTGGGTCGGTTTTTCACCAAAAACTCAAAGGGGTACCCCTTTGCATTTTGGGTCAGTTCTTCAGCCAAAAGCTATAAGGCGTACCCCTTAGCATTTTGGGTCAGTTTTTCAGACAAAAACTCAAAGGGGTACCCCTTTGCATTTTGGGTCAGTTTTTCAGCCAAAACTCATAGGGGTACCCCTTTGCATTTTTGGTCAGTTTTTCACCAAAAACTCATAGGGTTACCCCTTTGCATTTTGGCTCAGTTTTTCACCAAAAACACATAAGGGTACCCCTTTGCATTTTGGGTGAGTTCTTCAGCAAAAAACTCAAAGGGGTACCCCTTTGCATTTTGGGTCAGTATTTCACCAAAAACTCATAAGGGTACCCCTTTGCATTTTGGGTCAGTTTTTCACCAAAAACTCATAGGGGTACCCCTTTGCATTTTGGGTCAGTTTTTCACCAAAAACTCATAGGGGTACCCCTTTGCATTTTGGGTGAGTTCTTCAGCCAAAAACTATAAGGCGTACCCCTTTGCATTTTGGGTCAGTTTTTCAGCCAAAAACTCAAAGGGGTACCCCTTTGCATTTTGGGTCAGTTCTTCAGCCAAAAACTCAAAGGGGTACACCTTTGCATTTTGGGTCATTTTTCACCAAAAACTCATAGGGGTACCCCCTTGCATTTTGGGCCAGTTTTCTCCAAAAACTCATAGGGGTACACCTTTGAATTTTGGGTCGGTTTTTCACCAAAAACTCAAAGGGGTACCCCTTTGCATTTTGGGTCAGTTCTTCAGCCAAAAGCTATAAGGCGTACCCCTTTGCATTTTGGGTCAGTTTTTCAGACAAAAACTCAAAGGGGTACCCCTTTGCATTTTGGGTCAGTTTTTCAGCCAAAACTCATAGGGGTACCCCTTTGCATTTTTGGTCAGTTTTTCACCAAAAACTCATAGGGTTACCCCTTTGCATTTTGGCTCAGTTTTTCACCAAAAACACATAAGGGTACCCCTTTGCATTTTGGGTGAGTTCTTCAGCAAAAAACTCAAAGGGGTACCCCTTTGCATTTTGGGTCAGTATTTCACCAAAAACTCATAAGGGTACCCCTTTGCATTTTGGGTCAGTTTTTCACCAAAAACTCATAGGGGTACCCCTTTGCATTTTGGGTCAGTTTTTCACCAAAAACTCATAGGGGTACCCCTTTGCATTTTGGGTGAGTTCTTCAGCAAAAAACTCAAAGGGGTACCCCTTTGCATTTTGGGTCAGTATTTCACCAAAAACTCATAGGGGTACCCCTTTGCAATTTGGGTCAGTTCTTCAGCCAAAAACTCATAGTGGTACCCCTTTGCATTTTGGGTGAGTTCTTCAGCAAAAAATTCAAAGGGGTACCCCTTTGCATTTTGGGTCAGTATTTCACCAAAAACTCATAAGGGTACCCCTTTGCATTTTGGGTCAGTTTTTCAGGCAAAAACTCATAGTGGTACCCCTTTGCATTTTGGGTGAGTTCTTCAGCAAAAAATTCAAAGGGGTACCCCTTTGCATTTTTGGTCAGTATTTCACCAAAAACTCAAAGGGGTACCCCTTTGCATTTTGGGTCAGTTCTTCACCAAAAACTCAAAGGGGTACCCCTTTGCATTTTGGGTCAGTTCTTCAGCCAAAAACTATAAGGCGTACCCCTTTGCATTTTGGGTCAGTTTTTCAGCCAAAAACTCAAAGGGGTACCCCTTTGCATTTTGGGTCAGTTCTTCAGCCAAAAACTCAAAGGGGTACACCTTTGCATTTTGGGTCATTTTTTACCAAAAACTCATAGGGGTACCCCCTTGCATTTTGGGCCAGTTTTCTCCAAAAACTCATAGGGGTACACCTTTGAATTTTGGGTCGGTTTTTCACCAAAAACTCAAAGGGGTACCCCTTTGCATTTTGGGTCAGTTCTTCAGCCAAAAGCTATAAGGCGTACCCCTTTGCATTTTGGGTCAGTTTTTCAGACAAAAACTCAAAGTGGTACCCCTTTGCATTTTGGGTCAGTTTTTCAGCCAAAACTCATAGGGGTACCCCTTTGCATTTTTGGTCAGTTTTTCACCAAAAACTCATAGGGTTACCCCTTTGCATTTTGGCTCAGTTTTTCACCAAAAACACATAAGGGTACCCCTTTGCATTTTGGGTGAGTTCTTCAGCAAAAAACTCAAAGGGGTACCCCTTTGCATTTTGGGTCAGTATTTCACCAAAAACTCATAAGGGTACCCCTTTGCATTTTGGGTCAGTTTTTCACCAAAAACTCATAGGGGTACCCCTTTGCATTTTGGGTCAGTTTTTCACCAAAAACTCATAGGGGTACCCCTTTGCATTTTGGGTGAGTTCTTCAGCCAAAAACTATAAGGCGTACCCCTTTGCATTTTGGGTCAGTTTTTCAGCCAAAAACTCAAAGGGGTACCCCTTTGCATTTTGGGTCAGTTCTTCAGCCAAAAACTCAAAGGGGTACACCTTTGCATTTTGGGTCATTTTTCACCAAAAACTCATAGGGGTACCCCCTTGCATTTTGGGCCAGTTTTCTCCAAAAACTCATAGGGGTACACCTTTGAATTTTGGGTCGGTTTTTCACCAAAAACTCAAAGGGGTACCCCTTTGCATTTTGGGTCAGTTCTTCAGCCAAAAGCTATAAGGCGTACCCCTTTGCATTTTGGGTCAGTTTTTCAGACAAAAACTCAAAGGGGTACCCCTTTGCATTTTGGGTCAGTTTTTCAGCCAAAACTCATAGGGGTACCCCTTTGCATTTTTGGTCAGTTTTTCACCAAAAACTCATAGGGTTACCCCTTTGCATTTTGGCTCAGTTTTTCACCAAAAACACATAAGGGTACCCCTTTGCATTTTGGGTGAGTTCTTCAGCAAAAAACTCAAAGGGGTACCCCTTTGCATTTTGGGTCAGTATTTCACCAAAAACTCATAAGGGTACCCCTTTGCATTTTGGGTCAGTTTTTCACCAAAAACTCATAGGGGTACCCCTTTGCATTTTGGGTCAGTTTTTCACCAAAAACTCATAGGGGTACCCCTTTGCATTTTGGGTGAGTTCTTCAGCAAAAAACTCAAAGGGGTACCCCTTTGCATTTTGGGTCAGTATTTCACCAAAAACTCATAGGGGTACCCCTTTGCAATTTGGGTCAGTTCTTCAGCCAAAAACTCATAGTGGTACCCCTTTGCATTTTGGGTGAGTTCTTCAGCAAAAAATTCAAAGGGGTACCCCTTTGCATTTTGGGTCAGTATTTCACCAAAAACTCATAAGGGTACCCCTTTGCATTTTGGGTCAGTTTTTCAGGCAAAAACTCATAGTGGTACCCCTTTGCATTTTGGGTGAGTTCTTCAGCAAAAAATTCAAAGGGGTACCCCTTTGCATTTTTGGTCAGTATTTCACCAAAAACTCAAAGGGGTACCCCTTTGCATTTTGGGTCAGTTCTTCACCAAAAACTCAAAGGGGTACCCCTTTGCATTTTGGGTCAGTTCTTCAGCCAAAAACTATAAGGCGTACCCCTTTGCATTTTGGGTCAGTTTTTCAGCCAAAAACTCAAAGGGGTACCCCTTTGCATTTTGGGTCAGTTCTTCAGCCAAAAACTCAAAGGGGTACACCTTTGCATTTTGGGTCATTTTTTACCAAAAACTCATAGGGGTACCCCCTTGCATTTTGGGCCAGTTTTCTCCAAAAACTCATAGGGGTACACCTTTGAATTTTGGGTCGGTTTTTCACCAAAAACTCAAAGGGGTACCCCTTTGCATTTTGGGTCAGTTCTTCAGCCAAAAGCTATAAGGCGTACCCCTTTGCATTTTGGGTCAGTTTTTCAGACAAAAACTCAAAGTGGTACCCCTTTGCATTTTGGGTCAGTTTTTCAGCCAAAACTCATAGGGGTACCCCTTTGCATTTTTGGTCAGTTTTTCACCAAAAACTCATAGGGTTACCCCTTTGCATTTTGGCTCAGTTTTTCACCAAAAACACATAAGGGTACCCCTTTGCATTTTGGGTGAGTTCTTCAGCAAAAAACTCAAAGGGGTACCCCTTTGCATTTTGGGTCAGTATTTCACCAAAAACTCATAAGGGTACCCCTTTGCATTTTGGGTCAGTTTTTCACCAAAAACTCATAGGGGTACCCCTTTGCATTTTGGGTCAGTTTTTCACCAAAAACTCATAGGGGTACCCCTTTGCATTTTGGGTGAGTTCTTCAGCCAAAAACTATAAGGCGTACCCCTTTGCATTTTGGGTCAGTTTTTCAGCCAAAAACTCAAAGGGGTACCCCTTTGCATTTTGGGTCAGTTCTTCAGCCAAAAACTCAAAGGGGTACACCTTTGCATTTTGGGTCATTTTTCACCAAAAACTCATAGGGGTACCCCCTTGCATTTTGGGCCAGTTTTCTCCAAAAACTCATAGGGGTACACCTTTGAATTTTGGGTCGGTTTTTCACCAAAAACTCAAAGGGGTACCCCTTTGCATTTTGGGTCAGTTCTTCAGCCAAAAGCTATAAGGCGTACCCCTTTGCATTTTGGGTCAGTTTTTCAGACAAAAACTCAAAGGGGTACCCCTTTGCATTTTGGGTCAGTTTTTCAGCCAAAACTCATAGGGGTACCCCTTTGCATTTTTGGTCAGTTTTTCACCAAAAACTCATAGGGTTACCCCTTTGCATTTTGGCTCAGTTTTTCACCAAAAACACATAAGGGTACCCCTTTGCATTTTGGGTGAGTTCTTCAGCAAAAAACTCAAAGGGGTACCCCTTTGCATTTTGGGTCAGTATTTCACCAAAAACTCATAAGGGTACCCCTTTGCATTTTGGGTCAGTTTTTCACCAAAAACTCATAGGGGTACCCCTTTGCATTTTGGGTCAGTTTTTCACCAAAAACTCATAGGGGTACCCCTTTGCATTTTGGGTGAGTTCTTCAGCAAAAAACTCAAAGGGGTACCCCTTTGCATTTTGGGTCAGTATTTCACCAAAAACTCATAGGGGTACCCCTTTGCAATTTGGGTCAGTTCTTCAGCCAAAAACTCATAGTGGTACCCCTTTGCATTTTGGGTGAGTTCTTCAGCAAAAAATTCAAAGGGGTACCCCTTTGCATTTTGGGTCAGTATTTCACCAAAAACTCATAAGGGTACCCCTTTGCATTTTGGGTCAGTTTTTCAGGCAAAAACTCATAGTGGTACCCCTTTGCATTTTGGGTGAGTTCTTCAGCAAAAAATTCAAAGGGGTACCCCTTTGCATTTTTGGTCAGTATTTCACCAAAAACTCAAAGGGGTACCCCTTTGCATTTTGGGTCAGTTCTTCACCAAAAACTCAAAGGGGTACCCCTTTGCATTTTGGGTCAGTTCTTCAGCCAAAAACTATAAGGCGTACCCCTTTGCATTTTGGGTCAGTTTTTCAGCCAAAAACTCAAAGGGGTACCCCTTTGCATTTTGGGTCAGTTCTTCAGCCAAAAACTCAAAGGGGTACACCTTTGCATTTTGGGTCATTTTTTACCAAAAACTCATAGGGGTACCCCCTTGCATTTTGGGCCAGTTTTCTCCAAAAACTCATAGGGGTACACCTTTGAATTTTGGGTCGGTTTTTCACCAAAAACTCAAAGGGGTACCCCTTTGCATTTTGGGTCAGTTCTTCAGCCAAAAGCTATAAGGCGTACCCCTTTGCATTTTGGGTCAGTTTTTCAGACAAAAACTCAAAGTGGTACCCCTTTGCATTTTGGGTCAGTTTTTCAGCCAAAACTCATAGGGGTACCCCTTTGCATTTTTGGTCAGTTTTTCACCAAAAACTCATAGGGTTACCCCTTTGCATTTTGGCTTAGTTTTTCACCAAAAACACATAAGGGTACCCCTTTGCATTTTGGGTGAGTTCTTCAGCAAAAAACTCAAAGGGGTACCCCTTTGCATTTTGGGTCAGTATTTCACCAAAAACTCATAAGGGTACCCCTTTGCATTTTGGATCAGTTTTTCACCAAAAACTCATAGGGGTACCCCTTTGCATTTTGGGTCAGTTTTTCACCAAAAACTCATAGGGGTACCCCTTTGCATTTTGGGTGAGTTCTTCAGCAAAAAACTCAAAGGGGTACCCCTTTGCATTTTGGGTCAGTATTTCACCAAAAACTCATAGGGGTACCCCTTTGCAATTTGGGTCAGTTCTTCAGCCAAAAACTCATAGTGGTACCCCTTTGCATTTTGGGTGAGTTCTTCAGCAAAAAATTCAAAGGGGTACCCCTTTGCATTCTGGGTCAGTATTTCACCAAAAACTCATAAGGGTACCCCTTTGCATTTTGGGTCAGTTTTTCAGGCAAAAACTCATAGTGGTACCCCTTTGCATTTTGGGTGAGTTCTTCAGCAAAAAATTCAAAGGGGTACCCCTTTGCATTTTGGGTCAGTATTTCACCAAAAACTCAAAGGGGTACCCCTTTGCATTTTAGGTCAGTTCTTCACCAAAAACTCAAAGGGGTACCCCTTTGCATTTTGGGTCAGTTCTTCAGCCAAAAACTATAAGGCGTACCCCTTTGCATTTTGGGTCAGTTTTTCAGCCAAAAACTCAAAGGGGTACCCCTTTGCATTTTGGGTCAGTTCTTCAGTCAAAAACTCAAAGGGGTACACCTTTGCATTTTGGGTCATTTTTCACCAAAAACTCATAGGGGTACCCCTTTGCATTTTGGGTCAGTTTTTCACCAAAAACTCATAGGGGTACTCCTTTGCATTTTGGGTGAGTTCTTCAGCAAAAAACTCAAAGGGGTACCCCTTTGCATTTTGGGTCAGTATTTCACCAAAAACTCATAAGGGTACCCCTTTGCAATTTGGGTCAGTTTTTCAGGCAAAACTCATAGTGGTACCCCTTTGCATTTTGGGCTAGTTTTCACCAAAAACTCATAGGGGTACACCTTTGAATTTTTGGACAGTTTTTCACCAAAAACTCAAAGGGGTACCCCTTTGCATTTTGGGTCAGTTCTTCAGCCAAAAACTCAAAGGGGTACCCCTTTGCATTTTAGGTCAGTTCTTCAGCCAAATGCTATAAGGCGTACCCCTTTGCATTTTTGGTCAGTTTTCCAGACAAAAACTCAAAGGGGTACCCTTTTGCATTTTGGGTCCAGTTTTTCAGCCAAAACTCATAGGGGTACCCCTTTGCATTTTGGTCTGTTTTTCACCAAAAACACATAGGGGTACCCCTTTGCATTTTGGGTCAGTTTTTCACCAAAAACTCATAGGGGTACTCCTTTGTATTTTGGGTGAGTTCTTCAGCAAAAAACTCAAAGGGGTACCCCTTTGCATTTTGGGTCAGTATTTCACCAAAAACTCATAAGGGTACCCCTTTGCAATTTGGGTCAGTTTTTCAGGACAAAACTCATAGTAGTACCCCTTTGCATTTTGGGTGAGTTCTTCAGCAAAAAATTCAAAGCGGTACACCTTTGCATTTTGGGTCAGTATTTCACCAAAAACTCATAAGGGTACCCCTTTGCATTTTGGGTCAGTTTTTCAGGCAAAAACTCATAGTGGTACCCCTTTGCATTTTGGGTGAGTTCTTCAGCAAAAAATTCAAAGGGGTACCCCTTTGCATTTTGGGTCAGTATTTCACCAAAAACTCAAATGGGTACCCCTTTGCATTTTGGGTGAGTTCTTTACCAAAAACTCAAAGGGGTACCCCTTTGCATTTTGGGTCAGTTCTTCAGCCAAAAACTATAAGGCGTACCCCTTTGCATTTTGGGTCAGTTTCTCAGCCAAAAACTCAAAGGGGTACCCCTTTGCATTTTGGGTCAGTTCTTCAGCCAAAAACTCAAAGGGGTACACCTTTGCATTTTGGGTGAGTTCTTCAGCAAAAAATTCAAAGGGGTACCCCTTTGCATTTTGGGTCAGTATTTCACCAAAAACTCAAAGGGGTACCCCTTTGCATTTTGGGTCAGTTCTTTACCAAAAACTCAAAGGGGTACCCCTTTGCATTTTGGGTCAGTTCTTCAGCCAAAAACTATAAGGCGTACCCCTTTGCATTTTGGGTCAGTTTCTCAGCCAAAAACTCAAAGGGGTACCCCTTTGCATTTTGGGTCAGTTCTTCAGCCAAAAACTCAAAGGGGTACACCTTTGCATTTTGGGTCATTTTCCACCAAAAACTCATAGGGGTACCCCTTTGCATTTTGGGTTAGTTTTTCACCAAAAACTCACAGGGGTACCCCTTTGCATTTTGGGTGAGTTCTTCAGCAAAAAACTCAAAGGGGTACCCCTTTGCATTTTGGGTCAGTTCTTCAGCCAAAAACTCAAAGGGGTACCCCTTTGCATTTTGGGTCAGTTTTTCAGCCAAAACTCATAGGGGTACCCCTTTGCATTTTTGGTCAGTTTTTCACCAAAAACTCATAGGGGTACCCCTTTGCATTTTGGGTCAGTTTTTCAACAAAAACTCATAGGGGTACTCCTTTGCATTTTGGGTGAGTTCTTCAGCAAAAAACTCAAAGGGGTACCCCTTTGCATTTTGGGTCAGTATTTCACCAAAAACTCATAAGGGTACCCCTTTGCAATTTGGGTCAGTTTTTCAGGCAAAAACTCATAGTGGTACCCCTTTGCATTTTGGGCCAGTTTTCACCAAAAACTCATAGGGGTACACCTTTGAATTTTGGGACAGTTTTTCACCAAAAACTCAAAGGGGTACCCCTTTGCATTTTGGGTCAGTTCTTCAGCCAAAAACTCAAAGGGGTACCCCTTTGCATTTTAGGTCAGTTCTTCAGCCAAATGCTATAAGGCGTACCCCTTTGCATTTTTGGTCAGTATTCCAGACAAAAACTCAAAGGGGTACCCCTTTGCATTTTGGGTCAGTTTTTCAGCCAAAACTCATAGGGGTACCCCTTTGCATTTTTGGTCTGTTTTTCACCAAAAACTCATAGGGGTACCCCTTTGCATTTTTGGTCAGTTTTTCACCAAAAACTCATAGGGGTACTCCTTTGCATTTTGGGTGAGTTCTTCAGCAAAAAACTCAAAGGGGTACCCCTTTGCATTTTGGGTCAGTATTTCACCAAAAACTCATAAGGGTACCCCTTTGCAATTTGGGTCAGTTTTTCAGGCAAAACTCATAGTGGTACCCCTTTGCATTTTGGGCTAGTTTTCACCAAAAACTCATAGGGGTACACCTTTGAATTTTGGGACAGTTTTTCACCAAAAACTCAAAGGGGTACCCCTTTGCATTTTGGGTCAGTTCTTCAGCCAAAAACTCAAAGGGGTACCCCTTTGCATTTTAGGTCAGTTCTTCAGCCAAAATGCTATAAGGCGTACCCCTTTGCATTTTTGGTCAGTTTTCCAGACAAAAACTCAAAGGGGTACCCTTTTGCATTTTGGGTCAGTTTTTCAGCCAAAACTCATAGGGGTACCCCTTTGCATTTTGGTCTGTTTTTCACCAAAAACACATAGGGGTACCCCTTTGCATTTTGGGTCAGTTTTTCACCAAAAACTCATAGGGGTACTCCTTTGTATTTTGGGTGAGTTCTTCAGCAAAAAACTCAAAGGGGTACCCCTTTGCATTTTGGGTCAGTATTTCACCAAAAACTCATAAGGGTACCCCTTTGCAATTTGGGTCAGTTTTTCAGGCAAAAACTCATAGTGGTACCCCTTTGCATTTTTGGGCCAGTTTTCACCAAAAACTCATAGGGGTACACCTTTGAATTTTGGGACAGTTTTTCACCAAAAACTCAAAGGGGTACCCCTTTGCATTTTGGGTCAGTTCTTCAGCCAAAAACTCAAAGGGGTACCCCTTTGCATTTTAGGTCAGTTCTTCAGCCAAATGCTATAAGGCGTACCCCCCTTTGCATTTTTGGTCAGTATTCCAGACAAAAACTCAAAGGGGTACCCCTTTGCATTTTGGGTCAGTTTTTCAGCCAAAACTCATAGGGGTACCCCTTTGCATTTTTGGTCTGTTTTTCACCAAAAACTCATAGGGGTACCCCTTTGCATTTTTGGTCAGTTTTTCACCAAAAACTCATAGGGGTACTCCTTTGCATTTTGGGTGAGTTCTTCAGCAAAAAACTCAAAGGGGTACCCCTTTGCATTTTGGGTCAGTATTTCACCAAAAACTCATAAGGGTACCCCTTTGCAATTTGGGTCAGTTTTTCAGGCAAAACTCATAGTGGTACCCCTTTGCATTTTGGGCTAGTTTTCACCAAAAACTCATAGGGGTACACCTTTGAATTTTGGGACAGTTTTTCACCAAAAACTCAAAGGGGTACCCCTTTGCATTTTGGGTCAGTTCTTCAGCCAAAAACTCAAAGGGGTACCCCTTTGCATTTTAGGTCAGTTCTTCAGCCAAATGCTATAAGGCGTACCCCTTTGCATTTTTGGTCAGTTTTCCAGACAAAAACTCAAAGGGGTACCCTTTTGCATTTTGGGTCAGTTTTTCAGCCAAAACTCATAGGGGTACCCCTTTGCATTTTGGTCTGTTTTTCACCAAAAACACATAGGGGTACCCCTTTGCATTTTGGGTCAGTTTTTCACCAAAAACTCATAGGGGTACTCCTTTGTATTTTGGGTGAGTTCTTCAGCAAAAAACTCAAAGGGGTACCCCTTTGCATTTTGGGTCAGTATTTCACCAAAAACTCATAAGGGTACCCCTTTGCAATTTGGGTCAGTTTTTCAGGACAAAACTCATAGTAGTACCCCTTTGCATTTTGGGTGAGTTCTTCAGCAAAAAATTCAAAGCGGTACACCTTTGCATTTTGGGTCAGTATTTCACCAAAAACTCATAAGGGTACCCCTTTGCATTTTGGGTCAGTTTTTCAGGCAAAAACTCATAGTGGTACCCCTTTGCATTTTGGGTGAGTTCTTCAGCAAAAAATTCAAAGGGGTACCCCTTTGCATTTTGGGTCAGTATTTCACCAAAAACTCAAATGGGTACCCCTTTGCATTTTGGGTGAGTTCTTTACCAAAAACTCAAAGGGGTACCCCTTTGCATTTTGGGTCAGTTCTTCAGCCAAAAACTATAAGGCGTACCCCTTTGCATTTTGGGTCAGTTTCTCAGCCAAAAACTCAAAGGGGTACCCCTTTGCATTTTGGGTCAGTTCTTCAGCCAAAAACTCAAAGGGGTACACCTTTGCATTTTGGGTGAGTTCTTCAGCAAAAAATTCAAAGGGGTACCCCTTTGCATTTTGGGTCAGTATTTCACCAAAAACTCAAAGGGGTACCCCTTTGCATTTTGGGTCAGTTCTTTACCAAAAACTCAAAGGGGTACCCCTTTGCATTTTGGGTCAGTTCTTCAGCCAAAAACTATAAGGCGTACCCCTTTGCATTTTGGGTCAGTTTCTCAGCCAAAAACTCAAAGGGGTACCCCTTTGCATTTTGGGTCAGTTCTTCAGCCAAAAACTCAAAGGGGTACACCTTTGCATTTTGGGTCATTTTTCACCAAAAACTCATAGGGGTACCCCTTTGCATTTTGGGTTAGTTTTTCACCAAAAACTCATAGGGGTACCCCTTTGCATTTTGGGTGAGTTCTTCAGCAAAAAACTCAAAGGGGTACCCCTTTGCATTTTGGGTCAGTTCTTCAGCCAAAAACTCAAAGGGGTACCCCTTTGCATTTTGGGTCAGTTTTTCAGCCAAAACTCATAGGGGTACCCCTTTGCATTTTTGGTCAGTTTTTCACCAAAAACTCATAGGGGTACCCCTTTGCATTTTGGGTCAGTTTTTCAACAAAAACTCATAGGGGTACTCCTTTGTATTTTGGGTGAGTTCTTCAGCAAAAAACTCAAAGGGGTACCCCTTTGCATTTTGGGTCAGTATTTCACCAAAAACTCATAAGGGTACCCCTTTGCAATTTGGGTCAGTTTTTCAGGACAAAACTCATAGTAGTACCCCTTTGCATTTTGGGTGAGTTCTTCAGCAAAAAATTCAAAGCGGTACACCTTTGCATTTTGGGTCAGTATTTCACCAAAAACTCATAAGGGTACCCCTTTGCATTTTGGGTCAGTTTTTCAGGCAAAAACTCATAGTGGTACCCCTTTGCATTTTGGGTGAGTTCTTCAGCAAAAAATTCAAAGGGGTACCCCTTTGCATTTTGGGTCAGTATTTCACCAAAAACTCAAATGGGTACCCCTTTGCATTTTGGGTGAGTTCTTTACCCAAAAACTCAAAGGGGTACCCCTTTGCATTTTGGGTCAGTTCTTCAGCCAAAAACTATAAGGCGTACCCCTTTGCATTTTGGGTCAGTTTCTCAGCCAAAAACTCAAAGGGGTACCCCTTTGCATTTTGGGTCAGTTCTTCAGCCAAAAACTCAAAGGGGTACACCTTTGCATTTTGGGTGAGTTCTTCAGCAAAAAATTCAAAGGGGTACCCCTTTGCATTTTGGGTCAGTATTTCACCAAAAACTCAAAGGGGTACCCCTTTGCATTTTGGGTCAGTTCTTTACCAAAAACTCAAAGGGGTACCCCTTTGCATTTTGGGTCAGTTCTTCAGCCAAAAACTATAAGGCGTACCCCTTTGCATTTTGGGTCAGTTTCTCAGCCAAAAACTCAAAGGGGGTACCCCTTTGCATTTTGGGTCAGTTCTTCAGCCAAAAACTCAAAGGGGTACACCTTTGCATTTTGGGTCATTTTTCACCAAAAACTCATAGGGGTACCCCTTTGCATTTTGGGTTAGTTTTTCACCAAAAACTCATAGGGGTACCCCTTTGCATTTTGGGTGAGTTCTTCAGCAAAAAACTCAAAGGGGTACCCCTTTGCATTTTGGGTCAGTTCTTCAGCCAAAAACTCAAAGGGGTACCCCTTTGCATTTTGGGTCAGTTTTTCAGCCAAAACTCATAGGGGTACCCCTTTGCATTTTTGGTCAGTTTTTCACCAAAAACTCATAGGGGTACCCCTTTGCATTTTGGGTCAGTTTTTCAACAAAAACTCATAGGGGTACTCCTTTGCATTTTGGGTGAGTTCTTCAGCAAAAAACTCAAAGGGGTACCCCTTTGCATTTTGGGTCAGTATTTCACCAAAAACTCATAAGGGTACCCCTTTGCAATTTGGGTCAGTTTTTCAGGCAAAAACTCATAGTGGTACCCCTTTGCATTTTGGGCCAGTTTTCACCAAAAACTCATAGGGGTACACCTTTGAATTTTGGGACAGTTTTTCACCAAAAACTCAAAGGGGTACCCCTTTGCATTTTGGGTCAGTTCTTCAGCCAAAAACTCAAAGGGGTACCCCTTTGCATTTTAGGTCAGTTCTTCAGCCAAATGCTATAAGGCGTACCCCTTTGCATTTTTGGTCAGTATTCCAGACAAAAACTCAAAGGGGTACCCCTTTGCATTTTGGGTCAGTTTTTCAGCCAAAACTCATAGGGGTACCCCTTTGCATTTTTGGTCTGTTTTTCACCAAAAAACTCATAGGGGTACCCCTTTGCATTTTTGGTCAGTTTTTCACCAAAAACTCATAGGGGTACTCCTTTGCATTTTGGGTGAGTTCTTCAGCAAAAAACTCAAAGGGGTACCCCTTTGCATTTTGGGTCAGTATTTCACCAAAAACTCATAAGGGTACCCCTTTGCAATTTGGGTCAGTTTTTCAGGCAAAACTCATAGTGGTACCCCTTTGCATTTTGGGCTAGTTTTCACCAAAAACTCATAGGGGTACACCTTTGAATTTTGGGACAGTTTTTCACCAAAAACTCAAAGGGGTACCCCTTTGCATTTTGGGTCAGTTCTTCAGCCAAAAACTCAAAGGGGTACCCCTTTGCATTTTAGGTCAGTTCTTCAGCCAAATGCTATAAGGCGTACCCCTTTGCATTTTTGGTCAGTTTTCCAGACAAAAACTCAAAGGGGTACCCTTTTGCATTTTGGGTCAGTTTTTCAGCCAAAACTCATAGGGGTACCCCTTTGCATTTTGGTCTGTTTTTCACCAAAAACACATAGGGGTACCCCTTTGCATTTTGGGTCAGTTTTTCACCAAAAACTCATAGGGGTACTCCTTTGTATTTTGGGTGAGTTCTTCAGCAAAAAAACTCAAAGGGGTACCCCTTTGCATTTTGGGTCAGTATTTCACCAAAAACTCATAAGGGTACCCCTTTGCAATTTGGGTCAGTTTTTCAGGACAAAACTCATAGTAGTACCCCTTTGCATTTTGGGTGAGTTCTTCAGCAAAAAATTCAAAGCGGTACACCTTTGCATTTTGGGTCAGTATTTCACCAAAAACTCATAAGGGTACCCCTTTGCATTTTGGGTCAGTTTTTCAGGCAAAAACTCATAGTGGTACCCCTTTGCATTTTGGGTGAGTTCTTCAGCAAAAAATTCAAAGGGGTACCCCTTTGCATTTTGGGTCAGTATTTCACCAAAAACTCAAATGGGTACCCCTTTGCATTTTGGGTGAGTTCTTTACCAAAAACTCAAAGGGGTACCCCTTTGCATTTTGGGTCAGTTCTTCAGCCAAAAACTATAAGGCGTACCCCTTTGCATTTTGGGTCAGTTTCTCAGCCAAAAACTCAAAGGGGTACCCCTTTGCATTTTGGGTCAGTTCTTCAGCCAAAAACTCAAAGGGGTACACCTTTGCATTTTGGGTGAGTTCTTCAGCAAAAAATTCAAAGGGGTACCCCTTTGCATTTTGGGTCAGTATTTCACCAAAAACTCAAAGGGGTACCCCTTTGCATTTTGGGTCAGTTCTTTACCAAAAACTCAAAGGGGTACCCCTTTGCATTTTGGGTCAGTTCTTCAGCCAAAAACTATAAGGCGTACCCCTTTGCATTTTGGGTCAGTTTCTCAGCCAAAAACTCAAAGGGGTACCCCTTTGCATTTTGGGTCAGTTCTTCAGCCAAAAACTCAAAGGGGTACACCTTTGCATTTTGGGTCATTTTTCACCAAAAACTCATAGGGGTACCCCTTTGCATTTTGGGTTAGTTTTTCACCAAAAACTCATAGGGGTACCCCTTTGCATTTTGGGTGAGTTCTTCAGCAAAAAACTCAAAGGGGTACCCCTTTGCATTTTGGGTCAGTTCTTCAGCCAAAAACTCAAAGGGGTACCCCTTTGCATTTTGGGTCAGTTTTTCAGCCAAAACTCATAGGGGTACCCCTTTGCATTTTTGGTCAGTTTTTCACCAAAAACTCATAGGGGTACCCCTTTGCATTTTGGGTCAGTTTTTCACCAAAAACTCATAGGGGTACTCCTTTGCATTTTGGGTGAGTTCTTCAGCAAAAAACTCAAAGGGGTACCCCTTTGCATTTTGGGTCAGTATTTCACCAAAAACTCATAAGGGTACCCCTTTGCAATTTGGGTCAGTTTTTCAGGCAAAAACTCATAGTGGTACCCCTTTGCATTTTGGGCCAGTTTTCACCAAAAACTCATAGGGGTACACCTTTGAATTTTGGGACAGTTTTTCACCAAAAACTCAAAGGGGTACCCCTTTGCATTTTGGGTCAGTTCTTCAACCAAAAACTCAAAGGGGTACCCCTTTGCATTTTAGGTCAGTTCTTCAGCCAAATGCTATAAGGCGTACCCCTTTGCATTTTTGGTCAGTTTTCCAGACAAAAACTCAAAGGGGTACCCCTTTGCATTTTGGGTCAGTTTTTCAGCCAAAACTCATAGGGGTACCCCTTTGCATTTTTGGTCTGTTTTTTCACCAAAAACTCATAGGGGTACCCCTTTGCATTTTGGGTCAGTTTTTCACCAAAAACTCATAGGGGTACCCCTTTGCATTTTGGGTGAGTTCTTCAGCAAAAAACTCAAAGGGGTACCCCTTTGCATTTTGGGTCAGTATTTCACCAAAAACTCATAAGGGTACCCCTTTGCAATTTGGGTCAGTTTTTCAGGCAAAAACTCATAGTGGTACCCCTTTGCATTTTGGGCCAGTTTTCACCAAAAACTCATAGGGGTACACCTTTGAATTTTGGGACAGTTTTTCACCAAAAACTCAAAGGGGTACCCCTTTGCATTTTGGGTCAGTTCTTCAGCCAAAAACTCAAAGGGGTACCCCTTGCATTTTGGGTTAGTTTTTCACCAAAAACTCATAGGGGTACCCCTTTGCATTTTGGGTGAGTTCTTCAGCAAAAAACTCAAAGGGGTACCCCTTTGCATTTTGGGTCAGTTCTTCAGCCAAAAACTCAAAGGGGTACCCCTTTGCATTTTGGGTCAGTTTTTCAGCCAAAACTCATAGGGGTACCCCTTTGCATTTTTGGTCAGTTTTTCACCAAAAACTCATAGGGGTACCCCTTTGCATTTTGGGTCAGTTTTTCACCAAAAACTCATAGGGGTACTCCTTTGTATTTTGGGTGAGTTCTTCAGCAAAAAACTCAAAGGGGTACCCCTTTGCATTTTGGGTCAGTATTTCACCAAAAACTCATAAGGGTACCCCTTTGCAATTTGGGTCAGTTTTTCAGGCAAAAACTCATAGTAGTACCCAGCTTTGCATTTTGGGTGAGTTCTTCAGCAAAAAATTCAAAGGGGTACACCTTTGCATTTTGGGTCAGTATTTCACCAAAAACCTCATAAGGGTACCCCTTTGCATTTTGGGTCAGTTTTTCAGGCAAAAACTCTTAGTGGTACCCCTTTGCATTTTGGGTGAGGTCTTCAGCAAAAAATTCAAAGGGGTACCCCTTTGCATTTTGGGTCAGTATTTCACCAAAAACTCAAAGGGGTACCCCTTTGCATTTTGGGTGAGTTCTTTACCAAAAACTCAAAGGGGTACTCCTTTGCATTTTGGGTCAGTTCTTCAGCCAAAAACTATAAGGCGTACCCCTTTGCATTTTGGGTCAGTTTCTCAGCCAAAAACTCAAAGGGGTACCCCTTTGCATTTTGGGTCAGTTCTTCAGCCAAAAACTCAAAGGGGTACACCTTTGCATTTTGGGTCATTTTTCACCAAAAACTCATAGGGGTACCCCTTTGCATTTTGGGTTAGTTTTTCACCAAAAACTCATAGGGGTACCCCTTTGCATTTTGGGTGAGTTCTTCAGTAAAAAACTCAAAGGGGTACCCCTTTGCATTTTGGGTCAGTTCTTCAGCCAAAAACTCAAAGGGGGTACACCTTTGCATTTTGGGTGAGTTCTTCAGCAAAAAATTCAAAGGGGTACCCCTTTGCATTTTGGGTCAGTATTTCACCAAAAACTCAAAGGGGTACCCCTTTGCATTTTGGGTCAGTTCTTTACCAAAAACTCAAAGGGGTACCCCTTTGCATTTTGGGTCAGTTCTTCAGCCAAAAACTATAAGGCGTACCCCTTTGCATTTTGGGTCAGTTTCTCAGCCAAAAACTCAAAGGGGTACCCTTTGCATTTTGGGTCAGTTCTTCAGCCAAAAACTCAAAGGGGTACACCTTTGCATTTTGGGTCATTTTTCACCAAAAACTCATAGGGGTACCCCTTTGCATTTTGGGTTAGTTTTTCACCAAAAACTCATAGGGGTACCCCTTTGCATTTTGGGTGAGTTCTTCAGTAAAAAACTCAAAGGGGTACCCCTTTGCATTTTGGGTCAGTTCTTCAGCCAAAAACTCAAAGGGGTACCCCTTTGCATTTTGGGTCAGTTTTTCAGCCAAAACTCATAGGGGTACCCCTTTGCATTTTTGGTCAGTTTTTCACCAAAAACTCATAGGGGTACCCCTTTGCATTTTGGGTCAGTTTTTCACCAAAAAACTCATAGGGGTACTCCTTTGCATTTTGGGTGAGTTCTTCAGCAAAAAACTCAAAGGGGTACCCCTTTGCATTTTGGGTCAGTATTTCACCAAAAACTCATAAGGGTACCCCTTTGCAATTTGGGTCAGTTTTTCAGGCAAAAACTCATAGTGGTACCCCTTTGCATTTTGGGCCAGTTTTCACCAAAAACTCATAGGAGTACACCTTTGAATTTTGGGACAGTTTTTCACCAAAAACTCAAAGGGGTACCCCTTTGCATTTTGGGTCAGTTCTTCAGCCAAAAACCTCACCCAAAGGGGTACCCCTTTGCATTTTAGGTCAGTTCTTCAGCCAAATGCTATAAGGCGTACCGGTTTGCATTTTTGGTCAGTTTTCCAGACAAAAACTCAAAGGGGTACCCCTTTGCATTTTGGGTCAGTTTTTCAGCCAAAACTCATAGGGGTACCCCTTTGCATTTTTGGTCTGTTTTTTCACCAAAAACTCATAGGGGTACCCCTTTGCATTTTGGGTCAGTTTTTCACCAAAAACTCATAGGGGTACCCCTTTGCATTTTGGGTGAGTTCTTCAGCAAAAAACTCAAAGGGGTACCCCCTTTGCATTTTGGGTCAGTATTTCACCAAAAACTCATAAGGGTACCCCTTTGCAATTTGGGTCAGTTTTTCAGGCAAAAACTCATAGTGGTACCCCTTTGCATTTTGGGCCAGTTTTCACCAAAAACTCATAGGGGTACACCTTTGAATTTTGGGACAGTTTTTCACCAAAAACTCAAATGGGGTACCCCCTTTGCATTTTGGGTCAGTTCTTCAGCCAAAAACTCAAAGGGGTACCCCTTTGCATTTTGGGTCAGTTTTTCAGCCAAAACTCATAGGGGTACCCCTTTGCATTTTTGGTCAGTTTTTCACCAAAAACTCATAGGGGTACCCCTTTGCATTTTGGGTCAGTTTTTCACCAAAAACTCATAGGGGTTCTCCTTTGTATTTTGGGTGAGTTCTTCAGCAAAAAACTCAAAGGGGTACCCCTTTGCATTTTGGGTCAGTATTTCACCAAAAACTCATAAGGGTACCCCTTTGCAATTTGGGTCAGTTTTTCAGGCAAAAACTCATAGTAGTACCCCCTTTGCATTTTGGGTGAGTTCTTCAGCAAAAAATTCAAAGGGGTACACCTTTGCATTTTGGGTCAGTATTTCACCAAAAACTCATAAGGGTACCCCTTTGCATTTTGGGTCAGTTTTTCAGGCAAAAACTCATAGTGGTACCCCTTTGCATTTTGGGTGAGTTCTTCAGCAAAAAATTCAAAGGGGTACCCCTTTGCATTTTGGGTCAGTATTTCACCAAAAACTCAAAGGGGTACCCCTTTGCATTTTGGGTGAGTTCTTTACCAAAAACTCAAAGGGGTACCCCTTTGCATTTTGGGTCAGTTCTTCAGCCAAAAACTATAAGGCGTACCCCTTTGCATTTTGGGTCAGTTTCTCAGCCAAAAACTCAAAGGGGTACCCCTTTGCATTTTGGGTCAGTTTTTCAGCCAAAAACTCAAAGGGGTACACCTTTGCATTTTGGGTGAGTTCTTCAGCAAAAAATTCAAAGGGGTACCCCTTTGCATTTTGGGTCAGTATTTCACCAAAAACTCAAAGGGGTACCCCTTTGCATTTTGGGTCAGTTCTTTACCAAAAACTCAAAGGGGTACCCCTTTGCATTTTGGGTCAGTTCTTCAGCCAAAAACTATAAGGCGTACCCCTTTGCATTTTGGGTCAGTTTCTTAGCCAAAAACTCAAAGGGGTACCCCTTTGCATTTTGGGTCAGTTCTTCAGCCAAAAACTCAAAGGGGTACACCTTTGCATTTTGGGTCATTTTTCACCAAAAACTCATAGGGGTACCCCTTTGCATTTTGGGTTAGTTTTTCACCAAAAACTCATAGGGGTACCCCTTTGCATTTTGGGTGAGTTCTTCAGCAAAAAACTCAAAGGGGTACCCCTTTGCATTTTGGGTCAGTTCTTCAGCCAAAAACTCAAAGGGGTGCCCCTTTGCATTTTGGGTCAGTTTTTCAGCCAAAACTCATAGGGGTACCCCTTTGCATTTTTTGTCAGTTTTTCACCAAAAACTCATAGGGGTACCCCTTTGCATTTTGGGTCAGTTTTTCACCCAAAAACTCATAGGGGTACTCCTTTGCATTTTGGGTAAGTTCTTCAGCTAAAAACTCAAAGGGGTACCCCTTTGCATTTTGGGTCAGTATTTCACCAAAAACTCATAAGGGTACCCCTTTGCAATTTGGGTCAGTTTTTCAGGCAAAAACTCATAGTGGTACCCCTTTGCATTTTGGGCCAGTTTTCACCAAAAACTCATAGGGGTACACCTTTGAATTTTGGGACAGTTTTTCACCAAAAACTCAAAGGGGTACCCCTTTGCATTTTGGGTCAATTCTTCAGCCAAAAACTCAAATGGGTACCCCTTTGCATTTTGGGTCAGTTCTTCAGCCAAAAGCTATAAGGCGTACCCCTTTGCATTTTGGGTCAGTTTTCCAGACAAAAACTCAAAGGGGTACCCCTTTGCATTTTGGGTCAGTTTCTCAACCAAAAACTCAAAGGGGTACCCCTTTGCATTTTGGGTCAGTTCTTCAGCCAAAAACTATAAGGCGTACCCCCTTGCATTTTGGGTCAGTTTCTCAGCCAAAAACTCAAAGGGGTACCCCTTTGCATTTTGGGCCAGTTCTTCAGCCAAAAACTCAAAGGGGTACACCTTTGCATTTTGGGTGAGTTCTTCAGCAAAAAATTCAAAGGGGTACCCTTTTGCATTTTGGGTCAGTATTTCACCAAAAACTCAAAGGGGTACCCCTTTGCATTTTTGGTCAGTTCTTTACCAAAAACTCAAAGGGGTACCCCTTTGCATTTTGGGTCAGTTCTTCAGCCAAAAACTATAAGGCGTACCCCTTTGCATTTTGGGTCAGTTTCTCAGCCAAAAACTCAAAGGGGTACCCCTTTGCATTTTGGGTCAGTTCTTCAGCCAAAAACTCAAAGGGGTACCCCTTTGCATTTTGGGTCAGTTTTTCACCAAAAACTCATAGGGGTACTCCTTTGCATTTTGGGTAAGTTCTTCAGCTAAAAACTCAAAGGGGTACCCCTTTGCATTTTGGGTCAGTATTTCACCAAAAACTCATAAGGGTACCCCTTTGCAATTTGGGTCAGTTTTTCAGGCAAAAACTCATAGTGGTACCCCTTTGCATTTTGGGCCAGTTTTCACCAAAAACTCATAGGGGTACACCTTTGAATTTTGGGACAGTTTTTCACCAAAAACTCAAAGGGGTACCCCTTTGCATTTTGGGTCAATTCTTCAGCCAAAAACTCAAATGGGTACCCCTTTGCATTTTGGGTCAGTTCTTCAGCCAAAAGCTATAAGGCGTACCCCTTTGCATTTTGGGTCAGTTTTCCAGACAAAAACTCAAAGGGGTACCCCTTTGCATTTTGGGTCAGTTTCTCAACCAAAAACTCAAAGGGGTACCCCTTTGCATTTTGGGTCAGTTCTTCAGCCAAAAACTATAAGGCGTACCCCCTTGCATTTTGGGTCAGTTTCTCAGCCAAAAACTCAAAGGGGTACCCCTTTGCATTTTGGGCCAGTTCTTCAGCCAAAAACTCAAAGGGGTACACCTTTGCATTTTGGGTGAGTTCTTCAGCAAAAAATTCAAAGGGGTACCCTTTTGCATTTTGGGTCAGTATTTCACCAAAAACTCAAAGGGGTACCCCTTTGCATTTTTGGTCAGTTCTTTACCAAAAACTCAAAGGGGTACCCCTTTGCATTTTGGGTCAGTTCTTCAGCCAAAAACTATAAGGCGTACCCCTTTGCATTTTGGGTCAGTTTCGCAGCCAAAAACTCAAAGGGGTACCCCTTTGCATTTTGGGTCAGTTCTTCAGCCAAAAACTCAAAGGGGTACACCTTTGCATTTTGGGTCATTTTTCACCAAAACCTCATAGGGGTACCCCTTTGCATTTTGGGTTAGTTTTTCACCAAAAACTCATAGGGGTACCCCTTTGCATTTTGGGTGAGTTCTTCAGCAAAAAATTCAAAGGGGTACCCCTTTGCATTTTGGGTCAGTATTTCACCAAAAATTCAAAGGGGTACCCCTTTCCATTTTGGGTCAGTTCTTCAGCC
This sequence comes from Excoecaria agallocha, assembly GCA_037975025.1. NCBI lineage: Eukaryota > Viridiplantae > Streptophyta > Magnoliopsida > Malpighiales > Euphorbiaceae > Excoecaria > Excoecaria agallocha. Next base: position 18,316 of record JBBPFJ010000746.1, on the reverse strand, counting down.
AAAAGCTATAAGGCGTACCCCTTTGCATTTTGGGTCAGTTTTCGAGACAAAAACTCAAAGGGGTACCCCTTTGCATTTTGGGTCAGTTTTTCAGCCAAAACTCATAGGGGTACCCCTTTGCATTTTTGGTCAGTTTTTCACCAAAAACTCATAGGGGTACCCCTTTGCATTTTGGGTCAGTTTTTCACCAAAAACTCATAGGGGTACTCCTTTGCATTTTGGGTGAGTTCTTCAGCAAAAAACTCAAAGGGGTACCCCTTTGCATTTTGGGTCAGTATTTCACCAAAAACTCATAAGGGTACCCCTTTGCAATTTGGGTCAGTTTTTCAGGCAAAAACTCATAGTAGTACCCCTTTGCATTTTGGGTGAGTTCTTCAGCAAAAAATTCAAAGGGGTACACCTTTGCATTTTGGGTCAGTATTTCACCAAAAACTCATAAGGGTACCCCTTTGCATTTTGGGTCAGTTTTTCAAGCAAAAACTCATAGTGGTACCCCCTTTGCATTTTGGGTGAGTTATTCAGCAAAAAATTCAAAGGGGTACCCCTTTGCATTTTGGGTCAGTATTTCACCAAAAACTCAAAGGAGTACCCCTTTGCATTTTGGGTTAGTTTTTCACCAAAAACTCATAGGGGTACCCCTTTGCATTTTGGGTGAGTTCTTTAGAAAAAAACTCAAAGGGGTACCCCTTTGCATTTTGGGTCAGTTCTTCAGCCAAAAACTCAAAGGGGTACCCCTTTGCATTTTGGGTCAGTTTTTCAGCCAAAACTCATAGGGGTACCCCTTTGCATTTTTGGTCAGTTTTTCACCAAAAACTCATAGGGGTACCCCTTTGCATTTTGGGCCAGTTCTTCAGCCAAAAACTCAAAGGGGTACACCTTTGCATTTTGGGTGAGTTCTTCAGCAAAAAATTCAAAGGGGTACCCTTTTGCATTTTGGGTCAGTATTTCACCAAAAACTCATAAGGGTACCCCTTTGCAATTTGGGTCAGTTTTTCAGGCAAAAACTCATAGTAGTACCCCTTTGCATTTTGGGTGAGTTCTTCAGTAAAAAATTCAAAGGGGTACACCTTTGCATTTTGGGTCAGTATTTCACCAAAAACTCATAAGGGTACCCCTTTGCATTTTGGGTCAGTTTTTCAAGCAAAAACTCATAGTGGTACCCCTTTGCATTTTGGGTGAGTTATTCAGCCAAAAACTCAAAGGGGTACACCTTTGCATTTTGGGTAATTTTTCACCAAAAACTCATAGGGGTACCCCTTTGCATTTTGGGTTAGTTTTTCACCAAAAACTCATAGGGGTACCCCTTTGCATTTTGGGTGAGTTCTTCAGAAAAAAACTCAAAGGGGTACCCCTTTGCATTTTGGGTCAGTTCTTCAGCCAAAAACTCAAAGGGGTACCCCTTTGCATTTTGGGTCAGTTTTTCAGCCAAAACTCATAGGGGTACCCCTTTGCATTTTTGGTCAGTTTTTCACCAAAAACTCATAGGGGTACCCCTTTGCATTTTGGGCCAGTTCTTCAGCCAAAAACTCAAAGGGGTACACCTTTGCATTTTGGGTGAGTTCTTCAGCAAAAAATTCAAAGGGGTACCCTTTTGCATTTTGGGTCAGTATTTCACCAAAAACTCAAAGGGGTACCCCTTTGCATTTTGGGTCAGTTCTTTACCAAAAACTCAAAGGGGTACCCCTTTGCATTTTGGGTCAGTTCTTCAGCCAAAAACTATAAGGCGTACCCCTTTGCATTTTGGGTCAGTTTCTCAGCCAAAAACTCAAAGGGGTACCCCTTTGAATTTTGGGTCAGTTCTTCAGCCAAAAACTCAAAGGGGTACACCTTTGCATTTTGGGTCATTTTTCACCAAAACCTCATAGGGGTACCCCTTTGCATTTTGGGTTAGTTTTTCACCAAAAACTCATAGGGGTACCCCTTTGCATTTTGGGTGAGTTCTTCAGAAAAAAACTCAAAGGGGTACCCCTTTGCATTTTGGGTCAGTTCTTCAGCCAAAAACTCAAAGGGGTACCCCTTTGCATTTTGGGTCAGTTTTTCAGCCAAAACTCATAGGGGTACCCCTTTGCATTTTTGGTCAGTTTTTCACCAAAAACTCATAGGGGTACCCCTTTGCATTTTGGGTCAGTTTTTCACCTAAAACTCATAGGGGTACTCCTTTGCATTTTGGGTGAGTTCTTCAGCAAAAAACTCAAAGGGGTACCCCTTTGCATTTTGGGTCAGTATTTCACCAAAAACTCATAAGGGTACCCCTTTGCAATTTGGGTCAGTTTTTCAGGCAAAAACTCATAGTAGTACCCCTTTGCATTTTGGGTGAGTTCTTCAGCAAAAAATTCAAAGGGGTACCCCTTTGCATTTTGGGTCAGTATTTCACCAAAAATTCAAAGGGGTACCCCTTTGCATTTTGGGTCAGTTCTTCAGCCAAAAGCTATAAGGCGTACCCCTTTGCATTTTGGGTCAGTTTTCCAGACAAAAACTCAAAGGGGTACCCCTTTGCATTTTGGGTCAGTTTTTCAGCCAAAACTCATAGGGGTACCCCTTTGCATTTTTGGTCAGTTTTTCACCAAAAACTCATAGGGGTACCCCTTTGCATTTTGGGTCAGTTTTTCACCAAAAACTCATAGGGGTACTCCTTTGCATTTTGGGTGAGTTCTTCAGCAAAAAACTCAAAGGGGTACCCCTTTGCATTTTGGGTCAGTATTTCACCAAAAACTCATAAGGGTACCCCTTTGCAATTTGGGTCAGTTTTTCAGGCAAAAACTCATAGTAGTACCCCTTTGCATTTTGGGTGAGTTCTTCAGCAAAAAATTCAAAGGGGTACACCTTTGCATTTTGGGTCAGTATTTCACCAAAAACTCATAAGGGTACCCCTTTGCATTTTGGGTCAGTTTTTCAGGCAAAAACTCATAGTGGTACCCCTTTGCATTTTGGGTGAGTTCTTCAGCAAAAAATTCAAAGGGGTACCCCTTTGCATTTTGGGTCAGTATTTCACCAAAAACTCAAAGGGGTACCCCTTTATTTTGGGTCAGTTCTTTACCAAAAACTCAAAGGGGTACCCCTTTGCATTTTGGGTCAGTTCTTCAGCCAAAAACTATAAGGCGTACCCCTTTGCATTTTGGGTCAGTTTCTCAGCCAAAAACTCAAAGGGGTACACCTTTGCATTTTGGGTCAGTTCTTCAGCCAAAAACTCAAAGGGGTACACCTTTGCATTTTGGGTCATTTTTCACCAAAAACTCATAGGGGTACCCCTTTGCATTTTGGGTTAGTTTTTCACCAAAAACTCATAGGGGTACCCCTTTGCATTTTGGGTGAGTTCTTCAGAAAAAAACTCAAAGGGGTACCCCTTTGCATTTTGGGTCAGTTCTTCAGCCAAAAACTCAAAGGGGTACCCCTTTGCATTTTTGGGTCAGTTTTCAGCCAAAACTCATAGGGGTACCCCTTTGCATTTTTGGTCAGTTTTTCACCAAAAACTCATAGGGGTACCCCTTTGCATTTTGGGTCAGTTTTTCACCTAAAACTCATAGGGGTACTCCTTTGCATTTTGGGTGAGTTCTTCAGCAAAAAACTCAAAGGGGTACCCCTTTGCATTTTGGGTCAGTATTTCACCAAAAACTCATAAGGGTACCCCTTTGCAATTTGGGTCAGTTTTTCAGGCAAAAACTCATAGTAGTACCCCTTTGCATTTTGGGTGAGTTCTTCAGCAAAAAATTCAAAGGGGTACACCTTTGCATTTTGGGTCAGTATTTCACCAAAAACTCATAAGGGTACCCCTTTGCATTTTGGGTCAGTTTTTCAGGCAAAAACTCATAGTGGTACCCCTTTTCATTTTGGATGAGTTCTTCAGCAAAAAATTCAAAGGGGTACCCCTTTGCATTTTGGGTCAGTATTTCACCAAAAACTCAAAGGGGTACCCCTTTGCATTTTGGGTCAGTTCTTTACCAAAAACTCAAAGGGGTACCCCTTTTCATTTTGGGTCAGTTCTTCAGCCAAAAACTATAAGGCGTACCCCTTTGCATTTTGGGTCAGTTCTTCAGCCAAAAACTCAAAGGGGTACACCTTTGCATTTTGGGTCATTTTTCACCAAAAACTCATAGGGGTACCCCTTTGCATTTTGGGTTAGTTTTTCACCAAAAACTCATAGGGGTACCCCTTTGCATTTTGGGTGAGTTCTTCAGAAAAAACTCAAAGGGGTACCCCTTTGCATTTTGGGTCAGTTCTTCAGCCAAAAACTCAAAGGGGTACCCCTTTGCATTTTGGGTCAGTTTTTCAGCCAAAACTCATAGGGGTACCCCTTTGCATTTTTGGTCGGTTTTTCACCAAAAACTCATAGGGGGTACCCCTTTGCATTTTGGGTCAGTTTTTCACCAAAAACTCATAGGGGTACTCCTTTGCATTTTGGGTGAGTTCTTCAGCAAAAAAACTCAAAGGGGTACCCCTTTGCATTTTGGGTCAGTATTTCACCAAAAAACTCATAAGGGTACCCCTTTACAATTTGGGTCAGTTTTTCAGGCAAAAACTCATAGTAGTACCCCTTTGCATTTTTGGGTGAGTTCTTCAGCAAAAAATTCAAAGGGGTACAGCTTTGCATTTTGGGTCAGTATTTCACCAAAAACTCATAAGGGTACCCCTTTGCATTTTGGGTCAGTTTTTCAGGCAAAAACTCATAGTGGTACCCCTTTGCATTTTGGGTGAGTTCATCAGCAAAAAATTCAAAGGGGTACCCCTTTGCATTTTGGGTCAGTATTTCACCAAAAACTCAAAGGGGTACCCCTTTGCATTTTGGGTCAGTTCTTTACCAAAAACTCAAAGGGGTACCCCTTTGCATTTTGGGTCAGTTCTTCAGCCAAAAACTATAAGGCGTACCCCTTTGCATTTTGGGTCAGTTTCTCAGCCAAAAACTCAAAGGGGTACCCCTTTGCATTTTGGGTCAGTTCTTCAGCCAAAAACTCAAAGGGGTACACCTTTGCATTTTGGGTCATTTTTCACCAAAAACTCATAGGGGTACCCCTTTGCATTTTGGGTTAGTTTTTCACCAAAAACTCATAGGGGTACCCCTTTGCATTTTGGGTGAGTTCTTCAGCAAAAAACTCAAAGGGGTACCCCTTTGCATTTTGGGTCAGTTCTTCAGCCAAAAACTCAAAGGGGTACCCCTTTGCATTTTGGGTCAGTTTTTCAGCCAAAACTCATAGGGGTACCCCTTTGCATTTTGGTCAGTTTTGCACCAAAAACTCATAGGGGTACCCCTTTGCATTTTGGGTCAGTTTTTCACCAAAAAACTCATAGGGGTACTCCTTTGCATTTTGGGTGAGTTCTTCAGCAAAAAACTCAAAGGGGTACCCCTTTGCATTTTGGGTCAGTATTTCACCAAAAACTCATAAGGGTACCCCTTTGCAATTTGGGTCAGTTTTTCAGGCAAAAACTCATAGTAGTACCCCTTTGCATTTTGGGGTGAGTTCTTCAGCAAAAAATTCAAAGGGGTACACCTTTGCATTTTGGGTCAGTATTTCACCAAAAACTCATAAGGGTACCCCTTTGCATTTTGGGTCAGTTTTTCAGGCAAAAACTCATAGTGGTACCCCTTTGCATTTTGGGTGAGTTCTTCAGCAAAAAATTCAAAGGGGTACCCCTTTGCATTTTGGGTCAGTTCTTTACCAAAAACTCAAAGGGGTACCCCTTTGCATTTTGGGTCAGTTCTTCAGCCAAAAACTATAAGGCGTACCCCTTTGCATTTTGGGTCAGTTTCTCAGCCAAAAACTCAAAGGGGTACCCCTTTGCATTTTGGGTTAGTTCTTCAGCCAAAAACTCAAAGGGGTACACCTTTGCATTTTGGGTCATTTTTCACCAAAAACTCATAGGGGTACCCCTTTGCATTTTGGGTTAGTTTTTTCACCAAAACTCATAGGGGTACCCTTTGCATTTTGGGTGAGTTCTTCAGCAAAAAACTCAAAGGGGTACCCCTTTGCATTTTGGGTCAGTTCTTCAGCCAAAAACTCAAAGGGGTACCCCTTTGCATTTTGGGTCAGTTTTTCAGCCAAAACTCATAGACCCCTTTGCATTTTGGGTCAGTTTTTCACCAAAAACTCATACGGGTACCCCTTTGCATTTTGGGTCAATTTTCCACCAAAAACTCACAGGGGTACCCCTTTGCATTTTGGTTGAGTTCTTGAGAAAAAAAATCAAAGGGGTACCCCTTTGCATTTTGGGTCAGTTCTTCAGCCAAAAACTCAAAGGGGTACACCTTTGTATTTTGGGTCAGTTTTTCACCAAAAACTCATAGGGGTACCCCTTTGCATTTTGGGTCAGTTTTTCACCAAAAACTCATAGGGGTACACCTTTGCATTTTGGGTCAGTTTTTCACCAAAAACTCAAAGGGGTACCCCTTTGCATTTTGGGTCAGTTCTTCAGCCAAAAACTATAAGGCGTACCCCTTTGCATTTTGGGTCAGTTTTTCAGCCAAAAACTCAATGGGGTACACCTTTGCATTTTTGGTCATTTTTTCAGCCAAAACTCATAGGGGTACCCCTTTGCATTTTGGGTCAGTTTTTCACCAAAACTCATAGGGGTACCCCTTTGCATTTTGGGTCAGTTTTTCACCAAAAACTCATAGGGGTACCCCTTTGCATTTTGGGTCAGTTGTTCAGCCAAAAACTCATAGGGGTACCCCTTTGCATTTTGGGTCAGTTTTTCACCAAAAACTCATAGGGGTACCCCTTTGCATTTTGGGTCAGTTTTTCAGCCAAAACTCATAGGGGTACCCCTTTGCATTTTGGGTCAGTTTTTCACCAAAACTCATAGGGGTACCCCTTTGCATTTTGGGTCAGTTTTTCACCAAAAACTCATAGGGGTACCCCGTTGCATTTTGGGTCAGTTTTTCACCAAAAACTCATAGGGGTACCCCTTTGCATTTTGGGTCAGTTCTTGAGCAAAAAAATCAAAGGGGTACCCCTTTGCATTTTGGGTCAGTATTTGACCAAAAACTCAAAGGGGTACCCTTTTGCATTTTGGGTCAGTTTTTCAGCCAAAAACACAAAGGTGTACCGCTTTGCATTTTGGGTCAGTTTTTCACCAAAAACTCATTGGGGTACCCTTTGCATTTTGGGTGAGTTCTTCAGCAAAAAACTCAAAGGGGTACCCCTTTGCATTTTGGGTCAGTTCTTCAGCCAAAAACTCAAAGGGGTACCCCTTTGCATTTTGGGTCAGTTTTTCAGCCAAAACTCATAGACCCCTTTGCATTTTGGGTCAGTTTTTCACCAAAAACTCATACGGGTACCCCTTTGCATTTTGGGTCAATTTTCCACCAAAAACTCACAGGGGTACCCCTTTGCATTTTGGTTGAGTTCTTGAGAAAAAAAATCAAAGGGGTACCCCTTTGCATTTTGGGTCAGTTCTTCAGCCAAAAACTCAAAGGGGTACACCTTTGTATTTTGGGTCAGTTTTTCACCAAAAACTCATAGGGGTACCCCTTTGCATTTTGGGTCAGTTTTTCACCAAAAACTCATAGGGGTACACCTTTGCATTTTGGGTCAGTTTTTCACCAAAAACTCAAAGGGGTACCCCTTTGCATTTTGGGTCAGTTCTTCAGCCAAAAACTATAAGGCGTACCCCTTTGCATTTTGGGTCAGTTTTTCAGCCAAAAACTCAATGGGGTACACCTTTGCATTTTTGGTCATTTTTTCAGCCAAAACTCATAGGGGTACCCCTTTGCATTTTGGGTCAGTTTTTCACCAAAACTCATAGGGGTACCCCTTTGCATTTTGGGTCAGTTTTTCACCAAAAAACTCATAGGGGTACCCCTTTGCATTTTGGGTCAGTTGTTCAGCCAAAAACTCATAGGGGTACCCCTTTGCATTTTGGGTCAGTTTTTCACCAAAAACTCATAGGGGTACCCCTTTGCATTTTGGGTCAGTTTTTCAGCCAAAACTCATAGGGGTACCCCTTTGCATTTTGGGTCAGTTTTTCACCAAAACTCATAGGGGTACCCCTTTGCATTTTGGGTCAGTTTTTCACCAAAAACTCATAGGGGTACCCCGTTGCATTTTGGGTCAGTTTTTCACCAAAAACTCATAGGGGTACCCCTTTGCATTTTGGGTCAGTTCTTGAGCAAAAAAATCAAAGGGGTACCCCTTTGCATTTTGGGTCAGTATTTGACCAAAAACTCAAAGGGGGTACCCTTTTGCATTTTGGGTCAGTTTTTCAGCCAAAAACACAAAGGTGTACCGCTTTGCATTTTGGGTCAGTTTTTCACCAAAAACTCATTGGGGTACCCCTTTGCATTTTGGGTCAGTTTTTTTGAGTTTTTTTGCCAAAAACTCAAAGGGGTACACCTTTGCATTTTGGGTCAGTTTTTCACCAAAAACTCAAAGGGGTACCCCTTTGCATTTTGGGTCAGTTCTTCAGCCAAAAACTATAAGGCGTACCCCTTTGCATTTTGGGTCAGTTTTTCAGCCAAAAACTCAAAGGTGTACACCTTTGCATTTTGGGTCAGTTGTTCAGCCAAAAACTCAAAGGAGTACCCCTTTGCATTTTGGGTCAGTTGTTCAGCCAAAAACTCATAGGGGTACCCCTTTGCATTTTGGGTCAGCTGTTCAGCCAAAACTCATAGGGGTACCCCTTTGCATTTTGGGTCAGTTTTTCACCAAAAACTCATAGGGGTACCCCTTTGCATTTTGGGTCAGTTTTTTCAGCCAAAAACTCATAGGGGTACCCCTTTGCATTTTGAGTCAGTTGTTCAGCAAAAACTCAAAGGGGTACACCTTTGCATTTTGGGTCAGTTTTTCAGCCAAAAAACTCATAGGGGTACACCTTTGCATTTTGGGTCAGTTTTTTTGCCAAAAACTCAAAGGGGTACACCTTTGCATTTTGGGTCAGTTTTTCACCAAAAACTCATAGGGGTACCCCTTTGCATTTTGGGTCAGTTGTTCAGCCAAAAACTCATAGGGGTACCCCTTTGCATTTTGGGTCAGTTCTTGAGCAAAAAAATCAAAGGGGTACCCCTTTGCATTTTGGGTCAGTATTTGACCAAAACTCATAAGGGTACCCCTTTACATTTTGGGTCAGTTTTTCAGCAAAAAACACAAAGGTGTACCGCTTTGCATTTTCGGTCAGTTTTTCACCAATAAAACTCATTGGGGTACCCCTTTGAATTTTGGCTCAGTTCTTGAGCAAAAAAATCAAAGGTGTACCCCTTTGCATTTTGGTTCAGTATCTGACCAAAAACTCAAAGGGGTACCCCTTTGCATTTTGGGTCAGTTTTTCAGCCAAAACACAAAGGTGTACGCTTTGCAATTTTGGGTCAGTTTTTCACCAAAAACTCATTGGGGTACCTCTTTGCATTTTGGGTCAGTTTTTTTGCCAAAAACTCAAAGGGGTACACCTTTGCATTTTGGGTCAGTTTTTCAACAAAAACTCATAGGGGTACCCCTTTGCATTTTGTGTCAGTTTTTCACCAAAACCATTAAGGGGTACGCCTTTGCATTTTGGGTCAGTTTTTCAGCCAAAAACTCAATGGGGTACACCTTTGCATTTTGGTGTCAGTTTTTCACCAAAAACTCATAGGGGTACCGCTTCGTATTTTGTGTCAAATTTTCAGCCAAAAACTCAAAGGGGTACACCTTTGCATTTTGGGTCAGTTTTTCAGCCAAACACTCAAAGGGGTACACCTTTGCATTTTGGGTCAGTTTTTCAGCCAAAAACACAAAGGGGTACCCCTTTGCATTTTGGGTCAATTTTTCACCAAAACCTTTAAGGGGTACCCCCTTGTATTTGGGTTAGTTTTTCACCAAAAACTCATAGGGGTACCCTTTTGCATTTTGGGTCAGTTTTTCACCAAAAACTCATTGGGGTACCCCTTTGCATTTTGGGTCAGGTTTTTTACCAAAAAACTCATAGGGGTACCCCTTTGCATTTTGGGCGAGTTCTTCAGCAAAAAATTCAAAGGGGTAGCCCTTTGCATTTTGGGTCATTATTTCACCAAAAACTCATAAGGGTACCCCTTTGCATTTTGGGTGAGTTCTTCAGCAAAAAATTCAAAGGGGAAACCCCTTTGCATTTTGGGTCAGTATTTCACCAAAAACTCATAAGGGTACCCCTTTGCCATTCGGGTCAGTTTTCAGCCAAAAACTCATAGGGGTACCCCTTTGCATTTTGGGTGAGTTCTTCAGCCAAAAAATCTAAGGGGTACCCCTCTGCATTTTGGGTCAGTATTTTACAAAAACTCATAAGGGTACCCCTTTGCATATTGGTCAGTTTTTCAGCCAAAAACTCATAGGGGTACCCCTTTGCATTTTGGGTCAGTTTTTCACCAAAAACTCATAGGGGTACCCCTTTGCATTTTGGTCAGTTTTTCAGCCAAAACTCATAGGGGTACCCCTTAGCATTTTGGGTCAGTTTTTCACCAAAAACTCATAGGGGTACCCCTTTGCATTTTTGGTCATTTTTCCACCAAAAACTCATAGGGGTACCCCTTTGCATTTTGGGTGAGTTCTTGAGCAAAAAAATCAAAGGGGTACCCCTTTGCATTTTGGGTCAGTTCTTCAGCCAAAAACTCAAAGGGGTACACCTTTGCATTTTGGGTCAGTTTTGCACCAAAAACTCATAGGGGTGCCCCTTTGCATTTTGGGTCAGTTTTTCACCAATAACTCATAGGGGTACACCTTTGCATTTTGGGTCAGTTTTTCACCAAAAACTCAAAGGGGTACCCCTTTGCATTTTGGGTCAGTTCTTCAGCCAAAAACTATAAGGCGTACCCCTTTGCATTTTGGGTCAGTTTTTCAGCCAAAAACTCAAAGGTGTACCCCTTTGCATTTTGGGTCAGTTGTTCAGCCAAAAACTCAAAGGAGTATCCCTTTGCATTTTGGGTCAGTTTTTCAGCCAAAACTCATAGGGGTACCCCTTTGCATTTTGGGTCAGTTGTTCAGCCAAAAACTCAAAGGGGTACCCCTTCGCATTTTGGGTCAGTTTTTCAGCCAAAACTCATAGGGGTACCCCTTTGGCATTTTGGGTCAGTTTTTCACCAAACCATTAAGGGGTACGCCTTTGCATTTTGGATCAGTTTTTCAGCCAAAAACTCAATGGGGTACACCTTTGCATTTTGGGTCAGTTTTTCACCAAAAACTCATAGGGGTACCCCTTCGTATTTTGTGTCAAATTTTCAGCCAAAAACTCAAAGGGGTACACCTTTGCATTTTGGGTCAGTTTTTCAGCCAAACACTCAAAGGGGTACACCTTTGCATTTTGGGTCAGTTTTTCAGCCAAAAACACAAAGGGGTACCCCTTTGCATTTTGGGTCAATTTTTCACCAAAACCTTTAAGGTGTACCCCCTTGTATTTGGGTTAGTTTTTCACCAAAAACTCATAGGGGTACCCTTTTGCATTTTGGGTCAGTTTTTCACCAAAAACTCATTGGGGTACCCCTTTGCATTTTGGGTCAGTTTTTTACCAAAAACTCATAGGGGTACCCCTTTGCATTTTGGGCGAGTTCTTCAGCAAAAAATTCAAAGGGGTAGCCCTTTGCATTTTGGGTCATTATTTCACCAAAAACTCATAAGGGTACCCCTTTGCATTTTGGGTGAGTTCTTCAGCAAAAAATTCAAAGGGGAACCCCTTTGCATTTTGGGTCAGTATTTCACCAAAAACTCATAAGGGTACCCCTTTGCATTTCGGGTCAGTTTTTCAGCAAAAACTCATAGGGGTACCCCTTTGCATTTTGGGTGAGTTCTTCAGCCAAAAAATCTAAGGGGTACCCCTCTGCATTTTGGGTCAGTATTTTACAAAAAACTCATAAGGGTACCCCTTTGCATATTGGGTCAGTTTTTCAGCCAAAAACTCATAGGGGTACCCCTTTGCATTTTGGGTCAGTTTTTCACCAAAAACTCATAGGGGTACCCCTTTGCATTTTGGGTCAGTTTTTCAGCCAAAACTCATAGGGGTACCCCTTAGCATTTTGGGTCAGTTTTTCACCAAAAACTCATAGGGGTACCCCTTTGCATTTTTGGTCATTTTTCCACCAAAAACTCATAGGGGTACCCCTTTGCATTTTGGGTGAGTTCTTGAGCAAAAAATCAAAGGGGTACCCCTTGCATTTTGGGTCAGTTCTTCAGCCAAAAACTCAAAGGGGTACACCTTTGCATTTTGGGTCAGTTTTTCACCAAAAACTCATAGGGTGCCCCTTTGCATTTTGGGTCAGTTTTTCACCAATAACTCATAGGGGTACACCTTTGCATTGTTGGGTCAGTTTTTCACCAAAACTCAAAGGGGTACCCCTTTGCATTTTGGGTCAGTTCTTCAGCCAAAAACTATAAGGCGTACCCCTTTGCATTTTGGGTCAGTTTTTCAGCCAAAAACTCAAAGGTGTACCCCTTTGCATTTTGGGTCAGTTGTTCAGCCAAAAACTCAAAGGAGTATCCCTTTGTATTTTGGGTCAGTTTTTCAGCCAAAAACTCATAGGGGTACCCCTTTGCATTTTGGGTCAGTTGTTCAGCCAAAAACTCAAAGGGGTACCCCTTCGCATTTTGGGTCAGTTTTTCAGCCAAAACTCATAGGGGTACCCCTTTGCATTTTGGGTCAGTTTTTCACCAAAAACTCACAGGGGTACCCCTTTGCATTTTGGGTCAGTTTTTCACCAAAAACTCATAGGGGTACCACTTTGCATTTTGGGTGAGTTTTTCAGCCAAAACTCATAGGGGTACCCCTTTGCATTTTGGGTCAGTTTTTCACCAAAACTCATAGTGGTACCCCTTTGCATTTTGGGTCATTTTTCCACCAAAAACTCATAGGGGTACCCCTTTGCATTTTGGGTGAGTTCTTGAGCAAAACAATCAAAGGGGTACCCCTTTGCATTTTGGGTCAGTTCTTCAGCCAAAAACTCAAAGGGTTACACCTTTGCATTTTGGGTCAGTTTTTCACCAAAAACTCATAGGGGTACCCCTTTGCATTTTGCGTCAGTTTTTCACCAATAACTCATAGGGGTACACCTTTGCATTTTGGGTCAGTTTTTCACCAAAAACTCAAAGGGGTACCCCTTTGCATTTTGGGTCAGTTCTTCAGCCAAAAACAATAAGGCGTACCCCTTTGCATTTTGGGTTAGTTTTTCAGCAAAAAACTCAAAGGTGTACCCCTTTGCATTTTGGGTCAGTTATTCAGCAAAAACTCATAGGGGTGCCCCTATGCATTTTGGGTCAGTTTTTCACCAATAACTCATAGGGGTACACCTTTGCATTTTGGGTCAGTTTTTCACCAAAAACTCAAAGGGGTACCCCTTTGCATTTTGGGTCAGTTCTTCAGCCAAAAACTATAAGGCGTACCCCTTTGCATTTTGGGTCAGTTTTTCAGCCAAAAACTCAAAGGTGTACCCCTTTGCATTTTGGGTCAGTTGTTCAGCCAAAAACTCAAAGGAGTATCCCTTTGCATTTTGGGTCAGTTTTTCAGCCAAAAACTCATAGGGGTACCCCTTTGCATTTTGGGTCAGTTGTTCAGCCAAAAACTCAAAGGGGTACCCCTTCGCATTTTGGGTCAGTTTTTCAGCCAAAACTCATAGGGGTACCCCTTTGCATTTTGGGTCAGTTTTTCACCAAAAACTCACAGGGGTACCCCTTTGCATTTTGGGTCAGTTTTTCACCAAAAACTCATAGGGGTACCACTTTGCATTTTGGGTGAGTTTTTCAGCCAAAACTCATAGGGGTACCCCTTTGCATTTTGGCTCAGTTTTTCACCAAAACTCATAGTGGTACCCCTTTGCATTTTGGGTCATTTTTCCACCAAAAACTCATAGGGGTACCCCTTTGCATTTTGGGTGAGTTCTTGAGCAAAACAATCAAAGGGGTACCCCTTTGCATTTTGGGTCAGTTCTTCAGCCAAAAACTCAAAGGGTTACACCTTTGCATTTTGGGTCAGTTTTTCACCAAAAACTCATAGGGGTACCCCTTTGCATTTTGCGTCAGTTTTTCACCAATAACTCATAGGGGTACACCTTTGCATTTTGGGTCAGTTTTTCACCAAAAACTCAAAGGGGTACCCCTTTGCATTTTGGGTCAGTTCTTCAGCCAAAAACAATAAGGCGTACCCCTTTGCATTTTGGGTTAGTTTTTCAGCAAAAAACTCAAAGGTGTACCCCTTTGCATTTTGGGTCAGTTGTTCAGCAAAAACTCATAGGGGTGCCCCTATGCATTTTGGGTCAGTTTTTCACCAATAACTCATAGGGGTACACCTTTGCATTTTGGGTCAGTTTTTCACCAAAAACTCAAAGGGGTACCCCTTTGCATTTTGGGTCAGTTCTTCAGCCAAAAACTATAAGGCGTACCCCTTTGCATTTTGGGTCAGTTTTTCAGCTAAAAACTCAAAGGTGTACCCCTTTGCATTTTGGGTCAGTTGTTCAGCCAAAAACTCAAAGGAGTATCCCTTTGCATTTTGGGTCAGTTTTTCAGCCAAAAACTCATAGGGGTACCCCTTTGCATTTTGGGTCAGTTGTTCAGCCAAAAACTCAAAGGGGTACCCCTTCGCATTTTGGGTCAGTTTTTCAGCCAAAACTCATAGGGGTACACCTTTGCATTTTGGGTCAGTTTTTCACCAAAAACTCAAAGGGGTACCCCTTTGCATTTTGGGTCAGTTCTTCAGCCAAAAACAATAAGGCGTACCCCTTTGCATTTTGGGTCAGTTTTTCAGCAAAAAACTCAAAGGTGTACCCTTTGCATTTTGGGTCAGTTGTTCAGCCAAAAACTCAAAGGAGTACCCCTTTGCATTTTGGGTCAGTTGTTCAGCCAAAAACTCATAGGGGTACCCCTTTGCATTTTGGGTCAGTTGTTCAGCCAAAACTCATAGGGGTACCCCTTTGCATTTTGGGTCAGTTTTGACCAAAAACTCATAGGGGTACCCCTTTGCATTTTGGGTCAGTTTTTCACCAAAAACTCATAGGGGTACCCCTTTGCATTTTTGGGTCAGTTTTCAGCCAAAAAACACAAAGGTGTACCCGCTTTGCATTTTGGGTCAGTTTTTCACCAAAAACTCATTGGGGTACCTCTTTGCATTTTGGGTCAGTTTTTTTGCCAAAAACTCAAAGGGGTACACCTTTGCATTTTGGGTCAGTTTTTCACCAAAAACTCATAGGGGTACCCCTTTGCATTTTGTGTCAGTTTTTCACCAAACCATTAAGGGGTACGCCTTTGCATTTTGGGTCAGTTTTTCAGCCAAAACTCAAAGGGGTACACCTTTGCATTTTGGGTCAGTTTTTCACCAAAAACTCATAGGGGTACCCCTTTGTATTTTGGGTCAAATTTTCAGCCAAAAACTCAAAGGGGTACACCTTTGCATTTTGGGTCAGTTTTTCAGCCAAACACTCAAAGGGGTACACCTTTGCATTTTGGGTCAGTTTTTCAGCCAAAAACTCAAAGGGGTACCCCTTTGCATTTTGGGTCAATTTTTCACCAAAACCTTTAAGGGGTACCCCCTTGTATTTGGGTTAGTTTTTTCACCAAAAACTCATAGGGGTACCCTTTTGCATTTTGGGTCAGTTTTTCACCAAAAAACTCATAGGGGTACCCCTTTGCATTTTGGGTCAGTTTTTTACCAAAACTCATAGGGGTACCCCTTTGCATTTTGGGCGAGTTCTTCAGCAAAAAATTCAAAGGGGTAGCCCTTTGCATTTTGGGTCATTATTTCACCAAAAACACATAAGGGTACCCCTTTGCATTTTGGGTCAGTATCTGACCAAAAACTCAAAGGGGTACCCCTTTGCATTTTGGGTCAGTTTTTCAGCCAAAAACACAAAGGTGTACCGCTTTGCATTTTGGGTCAGTTTTTCACCAAAAACTCATTGGGGTACCTCTTTGCATTTTGGGTCAGTTTTTTTGCCAAAAACTCAAAGGGGTACACCTTTGCATTTTGGGTCAGTTTTTCACCAAAAACTCATAGGGGTACCCCTTTGCATTTTGTGTCAGTTTTTCACCAAAACCATTAAGGGGTACGCCTTTACATTTTGGGTCAGTTTTTCAGCCAAAAACTCAAAGGGGTACACCTTTGCATTTTGGGTCAGTTTTTCACCAAAAACTCATAGGGGTACCCCTTTGTATTTTGGGTCAAATTTTCAGCCAAAAACTCAAAGGGGTACACCTTTGCATTTTGGGTCAGTTTTTCAGCCAAACACTCAAAGGGGTACACCTTTGCATTTTGGGTCAGTTTTTCAGCCAAAAACTCAAAGGGGTACCCCTTTGCATTTGGGTCAATTTTTCACCAAAACCTTAAGGGGTACCCCCTTGTATTTGGGTTAGTTTTTCACCAAAAACTCATAGGGGTACCCTTTTGCATTTTGGGTCAGTTTTTCACCAAAAAACTCATAGGGGTACCCCTTTGCATTTTGGGTCAGTTTTTTACCAAAAACTCATAGGGGTACCCCTTTGCATTTTGGGCGAGTTCTTCAGCAAAAAATTCAAAGGGGTAGCCCTTTGCATTTTGGGTCATTATTTCACCAAAAACACATAAGGGTACCCCTTTGCCTTTTGGGTGAGTTCTTCAGACAAAAAATTCAAAGGGGAACCCCTTTGCATTTTGGGTCAGTATTTCACCAAAAACTCATAAGGGTACCCCTTTGCATTTCGGGTCAGTTTTTCAGCCAAAAACTCATAGGGGTACCCCTTTACATTTTGGGTGAGTTCTTCAGCCAAAAAATCTAAGGGGTACCCCTCTGCATTTTGGGTCAGTATTTTACAAAAAACTCATAAGGGTACCCCTTTGCATATTGGGTCAGTTTTTCAGCCAAAAACTCATAGGGGTACCCCTTTGCATTTTGGGTCAGTTTTTCACCAAAAACTCACAGGGGTACCCCTTTGCATTTTGGGTCAGTTTTTCACCAAAAACTCATAGGGGTACCACTTTGCATTTTGGGTGAGTTTTTCAGCCAAAACTCATAGGGGTACCCCTTTGCATTTTGGGTCAGTTTTTCACCAAAAACTCATAGGGGTACCCCTTTGCATTTTGGGTCATTTTCCACCAAAACTCATAGGGGTACCCCTTTGCATTTTGGGTGAGTTCTTGAGTAAAAAAAATCAAAGGGGTACCCCTTTGCATTTTGGGTCAGTTCTTCAGCCAAAAACTCAAAGGGGTACACCTTTGCATTTTGGGTCAGTTTTTCACCAAAAACTCATAGGGGTGCCCCTTTGCATTTGGGTCAGTTTTTCACCAATAACTCATAGGGGTACAACCTTTGCATTTTGGGTCTGTTTTTCACCAAAAACTCAAAGGGGTATCCCTTTGCATTTTGGGTCAGTTCTTCAGCCAAAAACTATAAGGCGTACCCCTTTGCATTTTGGGTCAGTTTTTCAGCCAAAAACTCAAAGGTGTACCCCTTTGCATTTTGGGTCAGTTGTTCAGCCAAAAACTCAAAGGAGTATCCCTTTGCATTTTGGGTCAGTTTTTCAGCCAAAAAATCATAGGGGTACCCCTTTGCATTTTGGGTCAGTTGTTCAGCCAAAAACTCAAAGGGGTACCCCTTCACATTTTGGGTCAGTTTTTCAGCCAAAACTCATAGGGGTACCCCTTTGCATTTTGGGTCAGTTTTTCACCGAAAACTCACAGGGGTACCCCTTTGCATTTTGGGTCAGTTTTTCACCAAAAACTCATAGGGGTACCACTTTGCATTTTGGGTGAGTTTTTCAGCCAAAACTCATAGGGGTACCCCTTAGCATTTTGGGTCAGTTTTTCACCAAAACTCATAGGGGTACCCCTTTGCATTTTGTGTCAGTTTTTCACCAAAACCATTAAGGGGTACCCCTTTGCATTTTGGTTCAGTTCTTCAGCCAAAAACTCAAAGGGGTACACCTTTGCATTTTGGGTCAGTTTTTCACCAAAAACTCATAGGGGTACCCCTTTGTATTTTGGGTCAAATTTTCAGCCAAAAACTCAAAGGGGTACACCTTTGCATTTTGGGTCAGTTTTTCAGCCAAACACTCAAAGGGGTACACCTTTGCATTTTGGGTCAGTTTTTTCAGCCAAAAACTCAAAGGGGTACCCCTTTGCATTTTGGGACAATTTTTCACCAAAACCATTAAGGGGTACCCCCTTGTATTTGGGTTAGTTTTTCACCAAAAACTCATAGGGGTACCCTTTTGCATTTTGGGTCAGTTTTTCACCAAAAACTCATAGGGGTACCCCTTTGCATTTTGGGTCAGTTTTTTACCAAAAACTCATAGGGGTACCCCTTTGCATTTTGGGGCGAGTTCTTCAGCAAAAAATTCAAAGGGGTAGCCCTTTGCATTTTGGGTCATTATTTCACCAAAAACACATATTGGTACCCCTTTGCATTTTGGGTGAGTTCTTCAGCAAAAAATTC